>QNGE01001923.1:0-87191 GCA_008508345.1 Paragonimus westermani | reverse complement strand
AGGCTGATATTGCACGATTTATGTCCGGACAAATTTCGCTGCATCTTTACGAGTGCATACTACAGACCGTTTATATATTAGTATGAGAAAGCGAACAAGATACCAGAGAAAGCCAATTGGCAGAGTGTACAATCACTGTCACTACCACGGTAGCGACAACCCTACAAACAGTTGTTGCTGAACCCGCAACACGGGTTTGAACTTTCGGATTGCAATCGCTTCGGTATAGCGCAGTGTGATTTGAGTAGATAACGCGAAATGCCGTTGTGGGGTCACATTGACGTTACGTCATTAGGATATGACGCGCAATGGACGATGCAGGCTCCTTGTTTCTATGCGCGGCTGTGACATCATGTGTTCGCGTAATCTGTTTCCTGACCCACTTCGGGATGTGCTCCGTGACCCTGGTACGCAACTGGCATATCGCGTTATCTACTCAAATCACACAGACGAACACTGCGCTATGCCGAAGCGATTGCAATCCGAAAGTTCAAACCCGTGTTGTGTGTTCAGCAACAACTGTTTGTAGGGTTGTCGCTACCGTGGTAGTGACAGTGATTGTACACTCTGCCAATTGGCTTTCTCTGGTATCTTGTTCGCTTTCTCATACTAATATATAAACGGTCTGTAGTATGCACTCGTAAAGATGCAGCGAAATTTGTCCGGACATAAATCGTGCAGTATCAGCCTACTGTCTTTTTAAACAAACTTTGTTGAGTATTCCATTTGTTAAAGCTATGGTTTTGCAAATGCAAAATATTCAGCTTCCAATTTGCATAAATCAACTTCTGAGCTTACCTTGACCTGAGAACCGTACTGACAAACAGATTGAGAATAACACTACGCTAAGAGCAAATTGTAATACGTTGTGTTATTCCCAATCCGTTTGTCAATAACACGTTAAACACGATGCTCGAACTGTTTGACTTTATTCGTGCTAAATTTATTGCAGATATTTTGCAACTGAGAGCCGTACTGCTTGTATGCTGTTCTTCAAGAAACGGTTCGAATGTCTGACTACGCGATTTGTAGCCGAGTTATATCGTACTGTAAGAAGTGCTTAATGTGTTGATGTTAGAAAGAGCGGTAACATCAGTGCTTAGTAAATGCTCGTCTTCTATCCATCTGGACTTCTTTTGGGGGCAAGAAGCGATCGAACAACTGCTTCAACAACTGTCTCACCATGTGACGCCGGCACTAGACATCTCGCCACAAAATTGGATTTCTGGCCACTTATTGTAGAAGCATATGGCGACTCAACAATTCTTCTGATTTTGAGAAATGCAACTGACTGGGTTCATCATGTTGATGACAATCTTGAACTGGGGCTTCATTAGGTAGATGGTAGATTTTGCTGATCTATCAGCTGGTTTGAGAACATTTTATAAGCTTCTGGCCAAACGACACAATTACACACTGACTCTTCTATTATCATTCAAAATCCTGGTCATCAAAAAAATCCCCTTACTGTGCCTTTCGTTCTTCTTGAATAATCCTCGCGTGTACATGATATGATTCAAGGGATAAGGTGAATTAATACTACAAGATTATTGTTATGAGTCAAGAAAGCAGGCAGCACAAAGATTGTTTATTCAGAAAAACAAAACAGATGGTGTATGCTTCAACAACACCTGAAACGCAAACATTCATGTGCACACCTTGATAACCCTGGGAAGTCCCAGTTCCCCGTGCCGTATTCAGGTGTGGTGAACACCACTTCATGCTAGATAGCGCCCCGATGTTTATTTTTGTGTGCTCGCCCGATTACCTCACCGCTTCACTACGTTGCCTCACCTGACCACTACCGAGTAACAAGGTGTGATCGTTTCTACGTATTACACTCCACCTCCAAGTGCAGTCAAATTCACTGAGATTCTTTTTGTTTCGTCAATGATTTGCATACTGATGTTAGCACAGCTGACACATCTGGGGCGCATTTTCATCTGATCCGGGTATCATGTCAGTTGCATAGTTGGTTTCTGTGAACCCGATATTGCAAATTCTCAGGCTTAATTGAATAGACTGACTAGTGACGTTTTATTATTACATGTCGTCCCATCGGCTTGGCAGGATACATCTACAACCATTAAGGTCCTGAAATGCAAAATTACCGAAACTCACCGGTTAGTTTGTTATTAACAACTCATTCTTGTATGAGGCACTCTCTAATTTACCTCAAACTAATATACCTGTAATTTGGTCATTCAAACTCCTGTTTGTTGATGTCTGGTAGTCTCTAAAAATTGAATCTAGAAGTTACGAACTTCTTCACTTCTTTCTTACAATCAGAAGCACTCAATGGAAGTCAAGAAACTCTGTCACAGGCTGAAAGGAAGTTAACTTGAAAGCTGTAAGGTAGTAGGCTAGTGGGCAATTGGTTGATGGTGGTAGGCTTGGGGCCTTTCTTCCTCTGCTCTCTCTGTTGCAACTGTAATGTGGCTCGTGCAAAATGTGCATAAATTTCAGCATCAGAAAACATGCCAATTTTACAAATCCAAGCTCACATCTGGGCTTCTGTTTTGCCATCCAAATACGACAATTCCTTAGGTGAAAGCTTCCGAAAGTAGTTTGATCACTTTTTCCCGAGCACTTTATATGTGAAATAATGATCGCTCCTGGGCCATACATTGGAAGTGTATGTAGAAACGAACAGGAGATTTCTGATCGAAAATGTTCGTGATAATATTAGGTACTGTGCACTTTCTTACTTCACATAATGCTCACTAGTGTTCTGTCTTTCATTCAGGAGGTATTTCATTTGTGAACGACAAACTGATCAACTTTGGCAGATAGCATGGCTTGTTTCAACACACTCCAAAGCAATGCCGAAGTTCCGAAGCACTCTTTAATACAGTTGTAAAAACATTGTGGTCGGAGCCTCTCAGTACATTTGGCATGTCTGAAAAAAATCATTGTTGGATTTGAGTTTCAAAAGGTTGTGGAGAAAATCGAGTTCCCCTAGCCCTTGTAACGCTGCATGTAAACAATGGTTGCGCTTCTTACTTGTAGTTCCAACTACACAGATATCCAAATATGCCACTTGTCCGGGAAGACCAGCTAGTGAATGGCTCATAAACTCTTTCCAAACTGGGGGATCACTGGCAAACTATTGTATTGGGAATGTTCATCAGCTAGTAGGAAGATTGTTAAGTAACTGAATTCTAGTGTTAGCGACATGCGTAAGAATGCGTTCCGTAAATGCAGCATTGACAAGCGACCGGCCTTCAGCAAGCTTGGCAAGTAGTTCAGAAGCCACTGATATTATGAATTTATCCATCAGACTGCAACTACTCACCGCCTTCAAGTCATTGCTTATGCGTACCATACTGTCATTCTTTAATGCGGTGGCCTTGGGGTATACACATTCAAAACTACTGATTCGTTCACTCAAGTTGTTCAACACCATTTCCTCTACGACAACAGTCGCTAATTCTCGTTTGTCCAGAGCGATCGGACGCAGCCGTGTTATTGATAATGGTTGTTACTTGCCTGTGGCGCATCCGATGGGCAACAAACGGTACTCGGCCACTAACATTTTCGAACAGTTTGTATTATACATTTCTCTGGGATCGGTGTGTTATCGTCATAATCCGCATGCGATCAGTGGCAAGCGTTACTTTCAAGACCACCATTACATTCAAGTTGGGTCGAGCTTTTCTGTTCAAAGAAGTCACTTATACAGCAACAGAATCCGACGCTGATTCAAAGTATGCATACATAATAGCAAAATGTTGAATCCGTACGCATGAATTAGAGCAACCATTAATCTTGAGGGCTGTGGGATATGATCACAAATTAAATGAACTTTTTAAATAGTTACTTCGACTTTGGAAACATGTACCGTTCTGTCATAGTAAGAGCAACATTATCTACTTGTCAATAGTGATGGCGAGGCTCCATAACGACATTTGAGATCTTGACTCCACGGGATCGGCAACATTGAGTAAAATGTTCTCATTGACCACAAATTTTGCAGTCAATTTTATGAGCCGGACAGACCTGATAGCCTGGCTTATTTCGGCTACTGCTTAGACCGTCACACATTAGCGAAGAAGTCCGTGATGTGGAAATAGAATGTTGTATCGTGCGGATGTCTGCTAGACACCTAAGACTGTTCCACTGTCACCGACTTAATCCAGACAAGGTTAACAGTTCGGTACCAGGACAATTTTGTTGTGTTTTCAGAACGTACAATACCACGGATGTGAATATCCTTCAATTTGGTTCTGAGATGTTTAGCCAGCTTATTTTTTGGGACACCCCGGCAATCACATTGTTGGGTTATTCGGATAGGACGAGGCATAAATTTTTTCAACGGTTCCACTGCTTCTTGTTTCAAATCCGAATCTTTTTGCGAAGGCAATCGTTCTGCAGCACCACGATCGATCAAGCAGAAACAGAGCAACATCTAACGAAATATCTACCTGTAGGTCAATTGAGTCTGCAAAAAGCTGACGCTAATTGTTCCACAAATTATGAGCAGCCTTAACTTCTGGCTGCCATTGCAGACAGTACCAGCCGATAGCAAATCTAAGTAATTTGCAAATGTAGTTTTCTGGTCACCTTCGGTTGAATGTGTGGCAGCATCATACCAATGGGACTGGAGATTTCACATTAAGGACCACCGGACGGGTTTATGCAAAATGACAACATTATGGCGTTACTGTTGGACAACATTAACCAATACAGACAATAATAACGATAGAGAGAATGTGTGACTCAGTAAATGCGAAAACGTGGTCTAATGCATGCAAGCGATGGTCATTCGTAAGTGCGTGACTAAAATGCACCATTGATTAATGGAAATCCATCAATCCGAACGAAGCACAAGCGTGGGAAAACGGCAGCAACAACGTGTGTACCGTACGCATTAAATTGAGATGGCGCTTAACAAACCGACAGCGATACGTTGCCAGTCGAGTGCGCCCTCTTTTAGTCCTACAAGTCAGCACTACAGTCTGGGTTCAGTGCAATCGTGAAAACATCCACGAACGAGGAGAAAGGTTGACGGTAATCTATACTCGTTACCAGTCATAGGAGGTGGAACCTGAAGGGACGTTAGTTGGGGAGAACTCGAGTACAGTTGAGACAGTGAATACCTCAAGAAACCGAAAACCATCTCACAAACACTGAAGTGCTACCACGAACAGCTAGTGGATCATGGTTGAAACAGATGTGGGTGTAAAGGAATTGAGGAACCCAAGGCTACAATGTTAACAGACAGTTCACCAATGCCACAGCCACTTCTGCTCGAGAAAACGATGATAGTGTGATGACCCATCTGAATGTCTATCAGGTGCCAAATCGAATTGGTTGTATGCATCCTTCGTTAAAAAAGACGCCGCGCGTGGTCGAACCAACCGATAGAAAAAACGGGATCTGAGCTCAACGTGGTTCCTTCGTTCACATACTGTTTCTTGTATGCAGAACAGCACACTAAATCTCCATAAACTCGGAACCAGTCGGTTATATTAGACCTGCTGCTATGCTTTCGTTTCAAGGAAAGCAGCGTTTCAACTTAATCTACTTATCTGTGTGCCACAGAATAAACGCTACTGAATGAAGTCTCTATTAATAATTGCATGAATACAAACAACCATTTTGTTTTCTAATAACTTTTCTATGAGACCTACGCTAGCTGAACAGGATCATTGCAACTCACAAATACACTAGTGAGTTTTGTAGCACGCGTCCAGTAACTGTTCCCCCTTTCGTTACATATTTTTACGACAAGGTTATGCAGATGGTGCTCAGCATAATCAGCATAGAAAGTTGAAAATGAAATTGTAGTACTACTGTCAACATTATAACAGCTCAGCGCTCACGAGGAGAAATAATCTGTCAGCTAAGCAAGCTTGGATATAGTCTGTCCGGTACGCACTTTGATTTTATTGTCACGATGTACTAAAATTCCTGCCCTTCACAAGTCGAACTTAGCGTAGAATTGCTATTGGTCGGATTAAAATAGGGCTTGGGTCTTTTAAAATGTTTTAGAAGCAGTCGGTTACACTAAATTCACTAAATATGCATGTTCCATCGGTGACTCCGAAGTCTGAATGCAAAATGACTTTCTGAAAAACACGTCAACACAAATAATTCATTTGGAAGCATCCAAGTTACCATATTCTGCCGTCTGATAAAAGGGTATCCAGAATGATCATAAGAAACGGACAATTCGACGCTGTGTGGCAGTTTAATATACCATTTCAATGCCATCTAAACAAAAGCATACAGCCTTATTAGTGCATGACTGACAATTTCTGACGTTACTTATGCCTTTCTTTGTGGACGTTGACTGCAGTTAAAGAGGAGATTACGTAAGGTAAAATACGAGGCACTACAGTTAGCTCCTAATAACCTATACTAGAAAACGTCAAGCTTGTTTTTTCAACTCGGGACATTCACTGGGAATTATAAACTCCGAATAGTCAACAGTAAGACTGATATTTTGTCCAGCTGGTGTGACCCACGTGCTTCGTACGCTAACGGGAGATTTGTCGCATAGCGTGTTGCTCGGTGAGATTTTTGACAGTTGGGAGAAACTGCAAGGCTACAAGGACGGGACGACGGCATAGGCTAAGAGAACCCTAATACGGAAGTACGTCGAAACCAGTAGTGAACCTTTATTCACGAGATTGTTGGCACTTATTTCTGTTCACCGGTGACCCATTTTTGTCGCCTCATTTTTCTCCCGTCTACTATTCTCCTCTATGCACTTGTATTTATATTTTTACTGTGCTCCCTCTTAAATCATTATCACGACAACCTGAACCATCGCGCCTACAGGTAGGGCTCAGCTGAAAATGCTGTTGCTGATGAACCACCTGTCCATCTCTCCGAGTTGATGTCCTTTTAGGCTCAAGGGATTGATCACACTTGCCTATAATAGACACTGGTGTTTTCTGTAGTTACTGGAGCCTTTTGCCCAGCCGAGTGAGAACGAAAGATACAGGACACACTGAGTCATACGTTCATGGTCATCTTTTAAGTAACAACGTAGCGTTATGATGTATTTGGTTGCTCATTCATTTTACTGGATGGATTGTTTAGTAATCACGGATCATGTGCCAAATTTCATCCAACTGCGAAAGGGTTGTGAGAAGATTTGAGTTTTAAAAGTCATCATAAGTCTTACTTGTTGAAACAGTGGCAACATGTTAAGACACTGCGATGTCCAAGACCACTTGAGTCCACCACCTCTGTTGAGTGAATGTTCTATGAAGTTTTGCAGATATTTACACGGAATACCTGAGTAATTTTAGGGAGTCTTCTCATAGTTCTCCCTTCAACCGCTTCTGCCCTCCCATTCCAGATCGCTGGTAATCGCATGGATTTTCTTTTCATTTATGCTATGTATGTAACCCGTCATTTGTTTGAGTGTCATCGGTTGAACTGTTTAGCTGTTTGGACAAAACTGAGCTCATCACTGAAAGAAACGTAAGATCCACTTTTTTCGATCGCGGTATAGCAGCGAAAGTCCTACACTAATAACGATGAAACTGATGGTATTGTATATGGTCAATCGTAATCACATTTTGCTTCTCGCATAACCTAGTCCTCCGAGGTCTGGCTAACCTGCCCAGTCAACTAAGTTTCACAATATTGTATGCGTCTCCATATATTGAGAACATGAACGAACAGTTTAGAGAAGATACAGTTGTGAACACTCTAGGCAACGATTGAATTCGAACCAGCGACAAAACTGTTTTGCCGAAACGCAGCGTATACTATACCAGCTGAACTACAAAGCCATAGCCGAAACGCAGATATGCTACATTTGGGTCCAGCTACTCACCTAAAACACAAGGATTTCACGAAATAATCCAGGATTCTGTGAATTCGGTGGATTTCAACCTGAACCGACTGAGAAAACCTGCTTGGGCAATCTGTCTCCTGGACCATTTAATGGATCCCATAAGAAAAGTGGGTTGGGTGGGAAAGCGAGCGCCAATTTGATCATGTTAGCCTCACAATGTGGCTTCGTAGCTCATCTGGTAGATCAATTGTCGTGCATTGGTATGTTGTTTCCGTCGTCGATTCCAATCCAGTCGTAGTCCATATTATTTACTATTAGTTCACTCCTAACTTCTCGAATTGGTCAAATCTCTCATCAGTAACACGTGAACAAATTAGTCAAGTCCACGTTGAAATTATCGGAAATACGACTACTAACTTGTCCTTGAAGCCGTGCTTGACTCAAAGCATGTGGTGAGTGTGTACAGTGCGTTAGTACGAATTCACTAAACATGAAATGTGATCAAACGTAATTTCTAGCCTCAAGCCACAACGGTATTATCACCGAAATCATTAAATGTGGTAAACTACTTACAAGTAACACAGTTTATTAGAAAAATACCACTCCAGTGACAGTCTGTGTATGATGACGCACTGGATTAATCATGAGCTTTGAAGCAGTTAGTTCCATTCCGGAAGTTAGAACTAGCCGGTGAGAGCTCTGAGAGCGAGAGATACACGTATATTATATTGGTTTATTGGTACCAGGCATATTCTATCAGATTCCTTTAAAGTGATCGATGAGTTCGACAAAATCAGTCGTGACAATGTGCTGATACGCTCTGTGGACATTCACACGCTGTTTACAAATACCTTACTACTTACTGGAATGAATCACAATATATTACTTCCTTTGATGGATATTGTGAGGATAACTGTTACTCTGCTCTGAGAAAAGGAATTCACTGTTTCTCGAGCAGCCCTGTCGTCCGATAGACGGAGTGGCCATGCGAAGTGTATTAGGTTCCATCCTAGCAGATTTTTGCATAGCAATAATTGAGCAAGAATCAACCACAGACATGGTGATCTTATTATGATACACTCGTTACGTCGACGATACACTGGTATCCAGAAGATCAAAGATAATGTAAAGCCTAAAAATTTCCCATCACTGTCTGAAGGTTATCTGCAAATTTGAGGTCAACAACTACTTGCCGTTTCTAGATATACTCATAAGTTGCCGAGATTGGTCGATTAAAAGAGTTTTCTATGGGAAATCCGCCTAGTCTGGCCAATACTTAAACTGTAGTAGCTTCGCGTAAACGTGTTCTAGTAAATGACTTGTTCATATGAATAAAGCGAATGTGCATACAGGATAGTCACGCGGAGGAACTAGACTTGACCACTTCGGTTTCAAGACCCAATGATTAACCTAAAAAATTAAGCGAAAACTTAGCAGACAATAGCCACCATCCGTAGGAGTGGACACTGCAGAAAAGAAAGTCTGCATACAACTGCCATTTGAAATTGATTGCGTTATAAATCAAGAAACACAACCGTTAACAAATTGGACTATTCGAACACATAGTGAAGGCAAAAACTCCATGTGCTTGTTTGGATTCAGAAGTCATCAGTTTTAAATCGAATCTCCACTAGTCGGTGCCGATTCACACTGTGTTCGCAAATTTATATGCAATTGCGAAGAAGGTTACGTAGGTAGAGCAAGCGACACTTAACCTCTGGAGTGGAGGAACACTTGCTTAAGAGGATTCAGAGATCCGAGAACGACAATGCATCTGAGCTACAGTCAATTTCCGCATATGCTAGGATCTTCTTGACCACCGGTCACGTTGTCGATTAAGTTTGTGTATTCACAATCCAATTATCATTTCGGTCCAAGATTATTATGACTGGTTGAGGTTATCTCAAGCACTCTATTCAAGACAGCGTCTTACGTTCACAAACAAATATTCGTGAATCCGATCCGCTCGTGAACCTAGTGATTTATCCTGACTTGTTGACTGATTAAGTATCCCTGAGCTGTTCGACGTAAAAAAACGAGAAATGATACTGTAAAGTTGGTACCAAGGAGTCAACACGAAACATGTGCATTTGCCACTTTTCGTGTTTTAATTGTTTCGTTCACATTACGCGGTTGTCGGTAGATGGTGATTTGGAATAAATTTGGCAGCTAAAGGTCAGTTTAACAACCACGCTGGGGACTTTAATGGAGGTGGGCGACAAACCAACATAACAGCACGGATCACATTAAGCACAGTCAGCTAGCAATTTACAAAAATAGTTTCAGACATCATAGTGTCCTATCGGATATCTAGATGCTAACGTTTCTCAATCCCAATACGTTCAGTGGTCATTGCCCCTGTTGAATCTGTAAACTTGCAGATTGTTCGCCTTGAAAAAAAAACTTCTTCTTAGTTTTCCGTAGCTATTCGCATTCGTCAAGTTTTGTGTGATTACTTGTAAACAGGATACAAAATCCATTAATGATCTGCACAACCAAAGTGTGTGAAGCTTCATCATATTTTTGCATTTTACAATACATTCATTAACATTCTAAGTTTGTTGGTATGCGTAATCCTGTTCTGTCGTTTTGAATATGTTCGCTTGAATGAGTTCATCTCCGTCTGGTCTACCCGTATGCGCAAGATTCACATAACTACTACCATTTGGCGGGCAACACCAGGCATCCGGTCGAATCGCAGCTGATGTAAGATGATTTTGCGCAATTAGTTCACTATAAATCTCCATACAGTTGGACCGCCGTTTTGAAGTGTTGACCAATATTAAGATGGCTCTATTGATCGGACCATCACAACTAGCGCTACTGGGTTCAAGGACAACCAGTAACTCAGTGTTAAATCTAAATCTGTCCACGTGGATTCAACATTCATCACGACATGTTTCGATCTTTTACAGATGAACTTGAAAAGAGTCACCAAACGCAAATACAACACAGTGACATCGACCTCTCGTAAGTAGAAATCGAAGTTCTAAACGTATTGCGTAGGACATAAAACGACGAATACGCAATGTGGCAGCTCGTGGGAAGATTTATCCATCTTGCCAACTGAAAACCGTCTTCAGCTTTAAGCGAATGTTCATAGGTGTTTGCTGATCTTGTGCCAGCAAACTGACTTTAGACAAATATAACAAAAATTGTTTATGTGAAGTGGATAAAGGCTTTGTAAAACCTGTACGGAAAACATTTGTTAATCATCCAAGCGAATAATAAGAAAACTAAGTGCTGGTGATGTAATGGATAATTTACTCTGATAGAAAATAACCTACTTCGCCATGGAACTCCAGAAGTTTAACTAACATGCCGCTGAAAGGCAAGATCAGAAGGAAAATCATTCTACCGTGTACGTGTGACAGAGTTCTTCGGTCACAGTTTTTCAAAAACAAAACTCACGTTTTTCCAACCGTCGGTCTTTTATCTTCCAGTAAGCAATTTGCTAATTCTTGATCGTTTCCCCATTAACCAACTGATATGTGCGCCACACCGTCATATGTGTGGCTCAAATTAGGTCCTGCACTCTCGGTTTATTCAGACTGTTTACTTCCTGATCCACCGATGACGCATTCAGCTTCACATTCATGAATGAATACGCCGCTTACAAAGATTTGAACGGAGTCTGGTACTTCCCAGACCATATCTTCACACCACTGTGCGTACTGACTGTATAGTTTAATCCCATTTGAGCCTGAACAGTAACAAAGCATTAACCTTCCAACGGCTGAGTGAAAGAACCATAAAACCCTCCTCAGGCTCGCCATACGTAAACGATGTGCTCTCCACGTTACACCCAGCTTCTTGTGACTTGTGGTTTGGTCAACCAACTGGTATGTCATCTCTTCACAGCATGCTTACATGCATTCCGGCAACATGTTCCTCACGTCCTACCTACACAAAAGACGTTTGTGCAAACTATTTGCTCACAATGATCATGGCGTAACCTTTGTTCAAGCCAAGTCAATAGTAAGCCTTGGACATCCTTAGAGACAAACGCTGCACCGTTAACTTACTCACTTAGACGGATCAAAAATTGAGTTCAAATCAAATCAAATGGTGGAGGTACTCACAGTCGCAATAATAAGAAAACAGCGAGTTGTTTTCATAGTTGATTCAAAAAGACTCAATTCGTGGGACTACTGAGCTAAACAGAGAATGGCAGAAGCAACGTAATATGGAGTGTGAACGGACAAATGCATTCAATTAGTTTAAGATGTAGAGGCACGTTTAGAAAGGTTCACATACGATTTTGGATTTAAATCACAACATTTGATTGAAAGGTGAATAGGAGAAGAAGCGCGAAACTCTTAGTTAACAATTCTAGAACAATAACAAGTGAACGGTAGTTCATCCGATGGGGCGCACCCATGAACAGTACGGGACAGACAGGGACGTACGGGAGGGTAGTATGGAGTGATAGGTTGTAACCCTGTGTAGTATGAAGCAACGTAACGTCGGCGTATATAACAGACAGTTCAAAGTACGAGTTTACTAATTATGTGAATAGAGAGAGGTTTCAAAATATTCACTCCACGAATTACTTTAGATGCATGAAAACAACACATTGAGACAGTTGAAGATATAGGCCAGAAAAACTGCGAAACAGTCTCCAAGTAGACAGCTCTGACAAGCCATACAGCAAAGCGGATGAAACGGTTTCCGTATGAAAAATTAGGCCACATAAGTGAGTAAAATGAGTCATCCGGAAACGATAGGAAAACCATGTAGAATTAGATGGATTGCGCAGATGAGACTGTGCTCTGTATGGTGCCAGTCATTAACCCAGAGGGATAAAAACTGGCCACCACGACAGACATACAGAACAAGTTGTGTTATAATCGGGTGTAAGATCGGTAGACGACAGGATTCTGTAGTTGATGAGAATATGAAGCAATTTGGGTATCCTACAGTGAAACTACCTGCCCGAAACCCGCTTCCATCAGACACGGAGGAAACACGCGCACTGACCTCGCACACACTCACATTTTTGTGTGGCTACAGCACTGTAACGTTGACACTAATGTCCCAACAAACGGTCATTCGCCCAGTTGCCATTCCTTATTCAAGAACGCACATCACTCCATAAACTGAACGCCACTCACGCATTTTTGCGCTCGGATACCCTACATTCAACCCTTTTCAAAACAAAGCCTTAAATTTAAATGTCCTACTTGCTACTGCTCGATAATTTATCGTCCTTCTACGGAATCGGCTTAGGAAGGTGGGCCGACGGTTTAACCTCGGTCGTAGCAAGGAGAGGCACCAGTGACTAGTTTAGGTAACAACGAAACTCGAGTTTAGCATTTCGAAAATCTGGAAGATTTATCTGAATGCAAGTGTCGCGGGGAGATATGAGTAGCATCCATTTTATGTCGGCCACATTTTCGACTATTCATCAATAGTGTATGATTTCCATTAGTTCGGTTGAACCAACGTAATTCTGCCGCACTCTACATGCTGACCAATGAAGACCAAAAATTTGACGATGGCTGCCGAGAGTCGTGAACACATGCAAAACTGTAATGTGTCGAGGTCGAGGGCTATATACTTCTCTTGTTCGATTCCTGTTCCTGATGCAATAGTGACGGATCCTGCCCGCTGTTTTTTTTATTAAGAACGTAAATCAATACCACGTAAGAAAACATCTCAGTAAAAATTAGGATGGAGGATCAGGCTTGTCAAGCCAAGAGAAACCATTGTAACCAGCTGGTATCTGAGTTCATGATGGTTCGAAAATACGGTTACGCATTGACAGAGACAAGCGCATTCATTAAAGCATTGAGCTGCTTTCCGTTTGCGAGATAGGGTTTGGTCGATGGGGATTGGTCCTGCACTAGCAATGAGCGGATGAATAAATCCATCCAGCAATCACGTACACTTAGTTCACAATGGCATAGCAAAAACAACGAACAAAAACTGTGTACTTCATCCCCAATATAGATAAGGCTAAATGCACAGTCAGACTGAACATCAATAACAGGTTAAGAAGTACCACGTGGATTTGGCCAGAGACACGAAACAAGACGTACAAAATAGTATGCTATGTAATGTGCGGTGGGTTATAAAAGCGACTGCATCCACATTGATCTTTGTGCAAGTACGCATCCACAATGTCGCGACACAGATGGATGCATATGAACACGCGTACCGCATAGGTCGAATGCGTACAAAACCCCAGAACATTACGATACCCCATAACAAGTCAATGCGTTCAGTCTGACCTATGGAGACGACAATCGATGGAGGGCGTAGTTATCAGCACGCCAATGGGAAACGAGGAATGTCTCACTACTGAGAATAAAAGCTTACCACAGGGCTTTGGCCCCAAAATAATGTGCTCAACATAAATGCTGTCAGATGCGCAGTTCGAACTTCTCTGTAAATCTCAGGAAGCAACAAAATGGAATGAGACAAACGAAGGTATGAAAAATGGAGCACAAACAACCGGGGCACTTAGATTTGATGCGATCCGTGAGGGGACCATTTCTGGGAATTTTCAGTGTTATGGATATGCGAGTACGGACGAAATTCGGACACTTTTTGGTAGGAAGTAACGTGATACGAGAGGTGTTCCATCGATCAGTAAGTTCGGGCTAGGTGACACACTGGGCAGCTGACAAACTGCCATGCCACATATAAATGGAAACATCAAGCTGATTGAAATGTCCTGATCTAGTAGTCTTTCGAACCACAATATGAGACGCTTTGTATTTACAGAGCCCTGTGTACATACAAAACAATCTCTGAAGAATAACAGCAAAGTGATGCGATCAGGTTCAATAAGCCATTGCAAAGTGTTGTGCTGTCGTATTGTCGTTTCTGCACTGCACTAATCGTGGACGTGATATATTTGGTCTACTGACTATGCCTGTTTACACTCTGCTTTTCCAAAGACCATCGTTACGGCCCTTCACATTGAAAAAACGAAAGTTCCAATGTCACATATTTGTGTACGTTTTGCTTACAAGTGTGGTGGGCAGCTGGAGACAGTATGAGGAAATATTATCAAGCTCGTCCGGTTTGTTTTAGGAGCTACCGCGTGGTAGCCTTCATCGGTGTCTCATGAGGGCGCGGACCAAAACTCAAAACCCTGTTAGGAGGTGAACACGCGCTGCTGAGGGATTTCAGTCAACTCAAAACTTAAGCTGTTCTGATCTGAAGCGGGCCATCCAAACAGTACAACAAACCAGGTGGGCGGCGTTATCACAAGATAGTGAATAAATTTGCGAATGAGAGATTCATGATTGTTCGTCTTTCCGTCACTTTAGGCTAATGCCACGGCCTCGCCCGAGGTGTACCCACCAGTTTTGTACACGTGTAATATCACGTCATCCAAATACGATTTATTTGATAGATCGTGGATTCCATTTGACTCATCACAATTTAAATCCAAAAGCGTTCGTTAAAATATGCTGCTAATGCCAAACAAGTAATAAAAACCTACTGTCTCCCAGCATACCTTATTTCATAAGTGGAGGGTACATGTTAGCTCATAGACTGAACCATCCTTAGAAACTCATGAGAACATCAAAAATATTAATCAGTAACATATGAGGTTTCTTGTGATCGGTCGGTCAGCGTCTACCGGCAATCTTTCCTTTATTGGTTAATCGCATATCGTCTGCCTCGTGTAAAGCATGCAGTCCATTTACTCGATGACCATGTTAGAAACCTGGATAAGACTGTTGCTGAAATTAACTTATTTTGAAGTCAGTCTGATATATCACGCAATTGTTATACTGACTCTGCGTAAGCGCCATTTTTTGGCTCTCTCCCGAAAATCTCTGAACGTACTCGGACTGTTTTGTCTGTTGCGGTGTCAACAGTGCAATCCACCTCTGTCCGCTGCAGCTGCTGATATACTTCACTCTATACGACAGCTTCTCAGCAATTATACATTCAAAGCTGTTTAGAGAAATAAATGCGACGATCCATTTCACTCAACTGGAAGATCAACCCATAACGACATCAGGAAGTGAAGTAGTGTAGTGGGTTGTTCCGTGTTTCTTGCCAGTCGCTAGTGAACAAGGTGCGACAGGAGCCAATTGAAGTTAACCAAAGGTTAACTATTCTGTGATTTCAACCTGGGGAAAGTCCTAGTCGAGGGGCTCATCGATTGGAGTTAACAGGACAGTTACTGTGTCTCCTCTAGAGACGATCGGGCAAAAGCGAAAGCGGTTGAGCGTTCAGCTTTGATCATTTGGTCGTGCCTAATGTGACGTGAATGGCGCAGTGATCAACACGGTTGCCTCATGAAGGCGTGGCCGGAGTTCAGATCCCGGCTGTGGCAGAGATATGCACTACTGACGAGCTCTACTGAGAGTAAAACTCGAGTCTAGTGCTTCGTTTCGAAAGGGGCCGGCTAGAAAGTTTATGGGAATGCGACAGCTGCAATAATTGTAGGTGATGACCAATCTATGCTAAGTTTTAGTTGCAACCGATATTTCAAAATTATCTCGTGCGTATCTAGTTCTGTTTGCCGATGAATTATGTCGGTCAGTTTTAACGGTGCTACGGACAATCGAGGTTGCGAACATCACCTGGAGCTTTAAAGCAGATGAACTTCAAGTCAGCCTGAAGTGACAGAAAGTTTGCATCGGTCCCGATGGATCAATCTCGATCGTCAGTGTTGAAGTCAAGATTTCGAACTATACTCCGTTTATCGACAGTAACCTGTCCAAACTGGTTGCGCGGAATAAAATCTAGTCGAACAAGCTGCGAGACCGCACAGCATTTCCATGTAACTCGCTCGCACCCAAATACACATATATACAATGAAACGAGTAACACGGACCGGCTGCCATTGGTATCTGTGGGAGAGCTTACAGTCACCTAGGCTACAAGTAGCCGGATCATGATGAACAATTACTCCATTTGCAATGCCAAGGAACAAACCAACAGGTTTGAAATGGTGGGCACAGCAAAAACGGACATTTTAACAAATGTTAGGTGGAACAATCTGCAGCTATTAACTAGAAATTGGGCACAAAATTAGGGCCCAATCGGAGCCATACGGTATATTATATCTTTGTGTCCGTAAACAACATATCGTCCCGGAATCGTTATCGCTGCCTTGATCGTCATCTCCATTCCTATGATACAGTGGGTACAGCTACTAGTACAATGCGTTTCGATGGTCGTCTGAATTTTCTGAAAGACAGACTCCGGACATAAAATGGGCACACGTTCGAGCACACGGCGCATAAGTGTTTGTCATGTAGTTGTTGGAACTTCAGATACAGTCGGTTCACACATTCCTTCCCCACCACATCTGCTCGACTCGCCCCGGTGTTTACACTTCCAGAAACGCAGACAACCATCGAAACACTTTGTGATCAAATCGAATCAAGACAATGAAACGTTTTATTCGCCCCGAGAGGTGAATTTTCAGCTTCCATTACACATACACACTCGAGCAGATGCACGGCAGTTAAATAAGTATGCCTAAATTACAAAATTATTACTATAACTGTGGAGCTCAAGAACAAGTTAAGGAACTCGGCCACAGTCATGATCCATTGGGGAAAATATTTACTGGTTCAGGTCTAAGATTGATTCAGGGATGAGAAGATTGGGTTTGTGTAGAAGGCAAGCTAAACAAAGAATAGCGGAAGACGGGGTACGGGCAAATAAATCTTTATACAAAGCCGTAGTGAAGAATCAGGCCTCAGATTAGTTTATGTCGGAAAGTTGATGATGAAATTGTACAACAATTGGGAAAACATGGAATGGAAAGGAAGTTCTTGATACACATTTATCCCAATGCCAAAAGAATTATGTTCGTAATTGGAGTCCCTCTCTCTCTGAATGCCTAATAAACGTGAAAAAAGCAACAAGCGGAAAACAAGTACAGTAATGAGACATGCCGATGTGCACAATCAAAGAAGGGGGAAGTATCGGTAACGTCATCGACTGTGCTAGCAGTGTGCAGAACGGCACTTTGTCTGAGTTCGTCTGATTCGAATTCACATACGTCAAAGATGCGGAAAGACATCTTTATCCAGAGGTTTTTGATGATCAGGAGAGAACACAATTGTGGCGTTCGTTCCACTGTTGTCTTCACGGTATTCAGTAGTGAAACTTCAGTTCAGAGATAGTATGTGGACACTCTCTCGAATGGTATGAGGGCACGACTGCGATTAGACACAACCTCTGTCATTACACCCATTTCAGAGGAAAAAACATGAAATTGTTTAAACAGGTCAGAATATCCATAAGCCATTGTGATGTGGAAAACTTCAAGACATCAAATTCCACTTCCGGGATTTCAACCCAGGCATGTACACGGCGCAGTTGCGTGTTACCTTGTGAAGGATTCAAAACTGGACTTATTGCGTACAGCTCGGATTAATGAATTCGGGTTATTCGATGTCATTGCCCTAAGTATGTATTGAAAAATCTACTCACTTATCAAAATTGATCTCTACTATCAATAAGTAAAGTTAGTTGTAAACAGCGACGTAAAAGCACAAAGCGGTTTTAGGATCCACAAATACAGTCAAACAATTTTGAAGATTTTGAACGGTGCACACATGCACAAACTACTGTGTACCGTTAAGAGCATGACTATTCTTCCGTTCCAAAGGACCGTCTCAGTACGTGACTATCGCTTCAATGAAAAGTGAATTGAACCAGCTTGAAAAAGTGGAAGCGGCTCATTTCGAACCGCTCTGACGGTAGCATGAAAATGACAGATAGGTGGTAGTCAGTAGGCGATAACGTTTTAGCTGGTCGAAACAAAGCGCTAAAGACATCTATCCTTCGCGTTCTTCTGAGGACCTGTAAACAAAGTTACACGATGACAAGATTGATTTCTAAGTCATGCAACAAACGGTTTTTAACCACCAACACACATCGCGAGGTGCAATGTACAACCACCTGTCATTTGGTGTACTGCGGAATTGTTTTAACACACATACGATGGTGGCTAATTCAATACGCGCGCCAGCCCACTTAGAAGACATTACCAGTGAGCGTCACGATTGAAGATCGTCAATCACCCCCTAATTTGGCACTTAAACAGATGAAAGAATGTGTCCCCATGTTGAGCTTCACTGATATGTCTTCTGCATTCAACATTTCTGTTTAATGCTGTTAAGTTTAGGCACTGAAGCTCATGACCAAAGAAAACAGACTTACCATCGGGACTCCGGGTTTAAAGGGCTGCAACAATACCATGAATTATCTCGATCGAGGGTTGAATCGACCGGAAGAGTAACCCGGGGCTTGAAATTACTTGCACCCAAATAATCGGTTTTAATTACTGATAAATAGTTGAGGAATTGGTTGACACATACTAACCAACGCTCACACATGATTGCAGGTCTTACAGTCAGATGAAATTTTTAAGCCGGCATCTGTAGAAAAAAGCACTATATTACGATTGCTTATTTTCGGCTCGGGAGTTGAACCTCGGCTCACGTTCTCAGGGAACAACCATACTGGCCACCCTTCTCATAATAAGCTACGATACATTTCGAATGGTAATCAATTCGCACATCGCATTTCCAACCTGTTGATTGTGATATCCTTGAATGAACGTAATGACACATTTGGTATCAAATCGGAGGAAAAGCGATAAAAATTTGAACAAAGGTGTCTTGACGTGCTTTGTAGAAAGGCTGATCAACATTCGCAGTGACTACGCTAATAAACGTTAGCTCCAGTGTAATTCAGTTTGCACAACACTACCTTAACTCAGAACGACAAGGAACAACATCGGCTCGATTGATGTAGGCAATGTGCTCACGTGACTTTGGAACAAAACGCTAGATGGACTTCCCAATGAAGGTCAAACCATAAACTATTCCCGGTACCCAAATGCAGATGGACTGGGTAAAACAGTAGTATCGGATTGTTCAAAATTTCGATAAGATTTTACCGCACGATCCAAATGTTGAAAAGATTAATGTGAAGAGGGCATAATAATCAAAAGTTTTCATTCAAGTCTTCCATTTTGATGGCTCCGGTGATCATCATTTTCCGTGAACACTTCACATTCACAGAGAAGACATCCAGTAGATCACGTTCATGACGGCGTTTCTTGCTACAGTCCTATTTTGTAGAGCTGAGTCCTGGAGAAGGGTATCAGAGCTTCCTTGCTAAGGATTGAATTATTGTATCGCCTGGAATCTCCTGTACGGGAATACAGTAAGCTTGGCTCTTAGAATCAGCTCAGGGGGGCGAATAGGTTAAATAATCTTAAGTACACTTAATAGTACTTCCAATATGTAAAATGTGCATCAGGCTGGGTTCCGACCTAATCTTTGCTTCAGAGATTTTCAGTATCGTGTAGGTACTTGGCGTTGAAAGATCTTATCAATGTTGTAAAATAGATTCTAGTTCGGTTGGTACTATTTCAGAGCCGTCTCTCGACACAACACCCAGTTTCAGGAACTCGGGGATTGGCTCCTCAACCAAATTTTGCCCCAAAACTTTGGTCCCTTTCTGAAGGAAAAGATAGTGTTACAAACACCAACAATAGTTTCATTACGACCGAGCCTAGTGGAATTGAGTTCGTTAGGGTGGCTAGTTTTACCCACCAGCTAATAATCCTGCAGGACTAGAGACAATTTCGCAAACAGCTGTTTTCGGTAATTCTTATCGGGTTTCTCCAACTACATAGGATAAACGCCAGTTGTCTATGAAAATTATAACGAGTGGAATAGGTCATTAAAAAACCACAGAAGTGGTACGGGTCAGTCAACTGGATGAAGGTGGAAATGTCGGTGAATGCGTTAGCGTCGCACGGGCCGGTCATGAAACATGCGTTCGTCAGCGTCAAGTGGTTCACACATGCTTGGGTTTCAAGTGGTTGTGGAATAGGTAAGTAGTAAGTTGTAGTGCTCGACGTTTCAACCACTTCGGGTGACTTTCCTCATAAGTGGAATGGTTGGTCAAGGGAGATGTGGGGTTTACACGAAGCGTTTCTGGGTCCACAGAGTCTCGGTAATCTCGACCGTTGATAAAAATCGCAACCGGAAACAGCTTTAGAGTGGGCTTGACGAACCTTGCAGATGACTCGGAAGACTTAATCTGGCTCAATTTTGATGACCAGTGTCAATTATGTGAGAGCCGATTGAACTGGAAGTGGATTCTCTCGGACCGTTGAGAAGCCGTTTCCAAAGATGTTCATGAATCCTCTCCGATAAGTCTTTTGAGTGGCCCAACGTAATCGGTTCGACAACCTGTGAGAAAATAAACACAGAGATTAAGAAAACCTAGGCAAGCTCTCTTTGAGGTGTGGCAACCAGTACCATACAGGTGTCGAACGACACAATGTCTTGCTGCAGCGTAGGCACTCTCAATCGCGTCTGAAAGTTTACGGCTAGTTATTTCGCTGTTAACCTCACCTTTATGTGGGAGACAGATGGAAATCAGTCTTTTCTGCACTGTCTGAGCGAGTTGAAGTTTTGTACCGGAATGCAAATTTCTATCTGCGAATCTCCCAGGGTATCCAATACCACTGAAAGTTTCTCGAATATAGGTAACTTCCTCCTGCAGAGTGTCCGGATCTTTTGCGGTCTGCTCAACAGACAACGTACCAAACTTCTTTTGTACTTCAGCGGGATAAAACTGTGAAAATGTGTATCCATTAATCCACGTCTTTTTTCTGTGAGTGGATCTGTGAATCGTTCCGTCTGATCGACTAAGCAACGTGACGTCTAGGAATGAGAGCCTATCACGATGTTCTAATTCGATGGTGAACTTCATATTCGGTCGCGCTTTATTGTACTCATTTAATACGACCTGGTGATCATCAGTTTGGGACAAGACAGATGTCGTCCACATAACGTTTGTAAAGTGTGCACTTAGTTACGATGTGACTGAGTTCAGTGGATTCTAATTTGGCCAAGACGAGACTAGACCTTGACGCGGTATGAGGGCTTGAGCGTCTCGAAGACCTTTTGGGCTAAACTGGACATATTTACTCATACCAGGCAGGCCAACAGGTAGAGCTCTGACAAACCAAAGTCTCCTGGTCCTCCAGGTTGGGGGTTGGAAGATGGTTGGCATCTCTCCCCGAAAAACGTGCCATTTCTTTTACACGCTGCCTTGCGGTACAGGCTTTTGAGCCAAAGGCTTTGGTTGAGAACCCTAATCGTTCTCCCGTCTGGGTCTGTGCGTCCTGGCAGTATCTCAGCCCACACACAACCATGAATCCTCAGAACACACAATTCCATACTGCATCGGCCATCTCGTAGTATAAATCGGGTCGCCCTATCTGCTGCATACAGCAGGGTGGATAGGCGAAAATATGCAACCGCTGACTCCTCTCTCATTGTCTTATCAAAATTAGCTCTCAGACCTCTTAACGATTTTATTTGTGGTAATTACTCTGCGGCCTCCACAACAGATATAACTACTCATAGTGACAGTGTTTCCCATCTCTTACCACTCAGCCTCAGACCTCCTTCGTCCCTTGCTTAGACCTAGAGTGTGAATTAATATAGGTGCTCCCAACGTTCTCACCCTAAAACAGATCAGTCGCTCCCACATGAACCTTAGACTCGTTCAATGTCGGTGTCTGTTGTATTTCGGAAACTAGAATCAAGGACAGTAGTCAACGTATGGAATTTACAGCACTTGAACTGTCTACCCAATACTGGTTATATATTTCGGGTAATTCCACGGCCTCCGCTGCCGGTCAAGCTAGGGTAGGTGTAGTGCTCAGCACGAAGGTCAGCCACATTTATAGATTGGATTCCATTTAGCAGTAAATTTTGTGCCGTTTGTTAGGTAGGTTCTGTTAAGGCCGGCTCCAGAGGCAAATTTTTTTTGGAAATCTTTTCATTGTCTGCCTGTGTCAAGGATGCCTTTTACTCGGATCTGGCCGCTCTCCGTCGGTCGACGTACGGTTCTGATATATTCATTTTGGCCGAAGATATGAACGTCCAGGTCGACCGCCTTGCTGAGACTCGTTTAGGCGGCAGGTTTCGGATAGCATCACATGGGTCGGATAATGACGGGCGACTTTTACATCTGTGCGCCGAGTATGAGCCATTTTTATCCAGGACCAGTTTTAGACACC
This sequence comes from Paragonimus westermani, assembly GCA_008508345.1. Taxonomy (NCBI): domain Eukaryota; kingdom Metazoa; phylum Platyhelminthes; class Trematoda; order Plagiorchiida; family Troglotrematidae; genus Paragonimus; species Paragonimus westermani. Next base: position 64,392 of record QNGE01001923.1, on the reverse strand, counting down.
ATGCACGTCATTGTCATCCTTGGTGCCTTCCTCCTCTGAACCAAACCTGGTCTCAGATAGGTCACACAGCTGTTAGAGGTAGCAGGACTCCATTCGGGACTACCGTTCTTATCGTATCTGGATTCGGATCATGCGCTCGTACATAGCCGTTTCACTCCTACTTTTGTTGGGCAACGAACCCTCGACAGCGATGATTGGCTGTTGAGAAACTGGCTACGCCATCGACAAAGCATAAGTACCAAACCAGCTTAGAAAACTATCTCAGTAGTTGATAGATCGTCGCCTTCGTTACGCACTTAGTCGCGCGACCCAAAACCGATAAAGCAGCAGAGACGCGGCAACAACGTTTACTGGAAGAGCGAGACAAAACCAGACCACAGAAGCTCTAAATTTATAGAACAACGATTGCCATAAATGGCCGACAGATACAGAGCGAATCAAATGAAACGGTCATATATGGCAGTCACAGTGTCAGAACAAATCACGTTACAGGGGGCACCAGAAGGCAGCGTGAGAAAACAGTCTAGATAGCGCACAGGCGTCCGACAGCACGGCTACAACCTGACTGGCTGAGTGGGACCATACCATTCAAGCTGGGCCGGCCAAACGAAGTGGAGTGATGCGTACCGGCCGTTTCGTTAGGAGATGGACCTCCCAACAGCGGTTCTCATTCCGAAGATCCTAACAGCTGCTACACCCAGATCACACAGGCCATTCATAAAGCAGCATGAGGCACGAGGATACATGGATTAAACAAAAATTGGATCTCAGAGAAATCTCTGGAGTTGTTAGAAACCAGACGGAACATCCCTTCTGGCAGTTCATGTAACAAGTTTAGGAGAGGTAATCGTGGGAAGCTGAAAAGTAGCCTGACCGTTGATCGTCAGGCTTGGCTAATAGAAAAAGCTAAGGGAATGGAGGCCGCTTTTGCTTCAGGAGACATCGGTAGACCCCTGAAGCTTATCCGTGCCACTGGTCCCAAGCGACCGTCTGCCAGTGAGGCTATCAGCGAGACAGATGGCACATTCATCCACATCAATCCCAGAGGGTTAGAGAGGGTGGCGGGACACTTTGAGAACCAATTTAGCTGGCCTCCTGCTTCCACTGCGTTGCCGTTACAAACTTCGTCGATTCGGAATCATCCACTGAGACTGAAGTTCGTAATTGCATCTCGGTTCTCAAATGTAGTAGGGCTGCTGGCCCAGATGATCTTGCGCCGGTACTTTCCAAAGGTGGGAGGCGTTGATGGAAGTTTTGACCCAGTTGTTTCAACTTGTTTGGACGACGGAGACCATACCACCGTGCAGGGGTCACTAAGTAATAGTACTCGTACTGAAGAAAGGTACCAGGAACTCTTGTGAAAACCATAGGGGAATTAGCTTGACCTCAGTCATTGCTAGGGTTCTGGCATCCATTATACTTCGTCGACTCACTGCCGTTCGGGAGGCAAACAGTAGGGACGAACAGGCAGGGTTTCGCCCGAGGCGGGAATGTATAGATTATATTTATACTCCCATTCAAATTCTAGAACAGCGTCATGTGTACTGCCGGCCAACAATCGCCGTATTTCTCAACTGTAAAGGTTTGTCCGATTCGGTGGAACGATCTATATTTTTAGAGTTGTTTGAACATATAGGTATATAAACTAAGTATATGAGCATACTGTCGGCGCTTTAATCTCACACTTCAGCTCAGATTAGGGTTTCCGGTGAACTACCTCACAGTTTCAGTACCAGGAGCGGCGTACGTCACGGCTACCCATTTTCGCCAAGTTTGTTTAGTTGTCATAGACGAAACAGTGGAGGACTGTCTACGGCATTCGCAAGAAGCCAGCGTGAACCTCCTGGTGGAAGACTGATTTTGACTACGCTGACGACAAGTTGTTGCTGTTTGACGAGTTTCAGGCAGTACAAACAATACTAAACGTCATCTCACCTTCTGCTGACTACATCGGAGTGTGCTTGGCAGCCTCACAATGCAATGCTTCTGCAAGATTGTTGTGAAAGCGCAGATTTCGTTTCAGATAATGCAGTCATGAAGGTTGTTTACCGGTTTGTGTACCTGGGAAGCTGCATCAACGGCGGTGGAGGTGCAGGGAATGAAACAGAAGCGCGTATCTCTGAGACTAGAGCGGTGTTCACTAATTTGGGACATTTCTGGCGACAGAGAGGTACCTCCCCGAAGCTTAAGGGTCGCGTATATAAGACCACAGCGTGGTCTATATTGCATTACGGCAGCGAAACTTGGCCGCTCAGGGTAGACGTCAGCCGTCTTCAGGTATTTGACCACCGATGTCTGCGTTTAATCGGCCGTAACCGGTAATAACATCGAGTAAGTAACGAGGAGGTCAGGAAGCGGGTGTTTGACACTGACTGGCGAATCAATTCTTCTGTTCACTCCTTACACCTGCACAGACTTAGATGGTTAGGTCATGTACTAGGGATGCCAGCTAATCGTCTGCCATACCGAGCGCTGGTTGCCGACTCTGTGGCTAACTGGCCCAAGGTTCGAGATGGACAGATGATGACCTGGCGTATAGAAACGAAATCGCTTGCAAAGGGGTTGGCCAATGTAGGTCGGGTTCGCTTCCCAGGGTGGGGTCCTCATGACTTACAGGGTCGGTAGCTTGGTGAGATGGCGACTAATCGAATTCAGTTGTGTGAATGTTGTCGTTGTTTGGCCGAGTTGTCTGTGAAGTAAGTGCATTCAATGACGCGGGACAGTGAAGGCCGTAAGAAAGCATTCTTGCTGATGACGCCTTATTTTCGTTTACAGCTCGGTTCTTTGTTTGCAAGATATAGACACCTTGATGTTGAATGTTTGAATATAGAAGTAGCTATTTTTCGTTGTTAGGTTCCTTCCCTCTTTTCTCTTCCTGTACAGGGTGATTCTTCTTCATTACTGTGCGGCAATTCAACATCAGTGAGAACCACTGATGTATTACCGTCTCTGACGATCACGATATCTGTAAGTGGCGGACTTAGAGATGAACCCATTGCTCTTCCAACTTTCTGCCTGTATCAGGGGACTTCAAATAACCCTAGAGATCGGACTTGAATTGAAACCTCCCCACGCAAATAATAAGACCTAGTACTGGTAGCAGTTCCTATTCATGAGATGGGAAGCCGTATCAAAGAGATCATAGTTTGTCACTGGCTGACCGTATTAGCACATGTAGTCACAAACTGTAATTTAATTGGTGCAATACGGAACATAAATTGGCGAATGACGGAAGGTATAACATTGAGACTGTTCGTCCAACCCTGCTGTATTTTTAACGCGATATTTGGACTGACTCCCCGTCAGATCTTCTGGTGTGTCAGGATTGGGATAAGCCGTGAGTCGAGTAGATTTTTACCACTAACTCCCCACCAAATCGAACACTATCCGTGTAAAACAATAATAGTTATTTTAATTCCCCCCCTGTAATCCTGACACCCACTTTGATTGTTCTCGGTATGGGTGCAGAGACAACCAATAGTTTCTTGCAATGGTACATTAGTGAATAGAGGTCAAACCCAAAGACATGTCGTTCCCGATATTCAAGGAATCCATTAAAGCTACAAAGTCGAAGGTGTTCCTTAGACAAGAAAGAGTTAGCTGTGATCCGATCGGTTTTAGTATAGCTACTGGTCATCGTGTTAGAACATACGACGAATTGTACATATTCAGGATCGGTCTAGATGGCACTCCGTCCTTGTGTACTTTAGGAAGACTGTACAAACGTGGAATGACCGTTCTCGTAGGTCTGATAAGCTTGAACGATTGAGTATGGATAACGCCCTGTTGTTTTATTTGGCGGAGTACTTTGGATAAGCTTTTCTCTATTGTTGTTCTATCATTTCCTGTTTTCTGGAACTTCGGGTTATCTGACAGAATCGAAGACATTTCGGTAAAGCAATCAGTTTTATCAAGTAAAACTATTCTTGCTCCTTTGTCAGGCTTCAATGATTAAAATATTCTGGTTGGATTGCAACTCTCTTATGGTGTTCTCGCATCAGTAAACTGCAGTTTGGTACCTTGCTATTCACATAAGTATAGCTAGGGTTCATAAGAATGGATGTATAGTGTTTAGCATTAGATTCCGACGATGGAGTGAGCCCATTTAGTTGCACATCTAAGCTTTCTAATTGAACCTGTGTCTAGGCGGTTACATTTGAACTTTAGATGACAAAACTTTGAGTCATGATAGCGCTTCTAACATAGTGCGGCTAGGTACTATAAAGGAAAAGTTGGGAACATGCCGTTTTTGTTCCGTCGGAAACTCGGCTTGCGGCTTGACTGGACCCAGACTACATAGTAAGGTGTTCTTCTATTTGTCTACTTGCTTTTGCACCCCTGTCTTCCTTGGGGGACATTTCGATAGCAACTAAACGCTGGAACAAGTTACGCGTCAATTCATCCATTCTAATGACAACGAGTCCTTTTCGTTTCGAGTATGATTGTAGGGGTCTAGCTGTAAGTGGCACTTCGTACCGGCGTAAAATATCCCAATAAAACTTTGGGAACTCCCTATGGTCAATGCACTCATTGAGAAATCTTACAACAGTCTTCGCCTCTCAGATTCTAGAGCAAAACTTAACATACTCGTTAAGTCGTTTCACTAGCGTTGGGTCTTTAGACTGTTTCAGTCCTATCCAGATTCCCGTGGTCAATTTTGCGAGGACATGTCTTCGGTAATTTTCATCAGGCTTTTACAACTACATAACGTAAGTGTGAGTTATGTATGGAAATTAAAACGAGCAACATAGGTTTGGAAAACCACAAAGCGGCTACCGGAGAAGGTTCATGAACAACTACCGAAATGGCTTGCCAGTCAGGATCACGCAACTAATCAATCAAATTAAAACGGCCTGCAACAGTGGGTATAGCAACTAAGATCTTGGATAGCTCAGTATAATTCCAAGAGTGGTTTAATGGATCTGATGTGTTCGTGGAATTCAAGAGGATTTCGAAATTCTTACTACGAGGTCGGCAAGGAGAACTGACATACCAGATGTCGTCTCCTAGGGGATATTGATACACGTAAACACCATTCGAAGACGATGGAAAGTTTATACATGATAGTGCGGCCACATCCGATGTGAGCTCAACAGCAAGCATCAGAGTCCGGACACAGAGATATGCATTATTGATCAGTCCCAACCTGCAAGTGAAACTCGAGTCGTGTTCCACGGAAAAGTCGTTTGAATGGGAAAGTCCCGATCAAATATGAACCATGCCAAAATTGTAATGGTCCAACTGTCAAAATACAAATTGGTCTGTCAGTCGGCAAATAAATGGGCCGAGAATTTGGCTGAAAATGGGGCACATATAACTGTTGACGGAAATACAACTTGAGGTTATGAGCACATCATAGAACTCAGATCACAAAACCAATTGAGAATTAAAGAAAGACTATAATAAAAACAGATGTTCATAGCCATCATCGGCATGTTCAGGCGACCGGAAACCAGATTTCATTACGTCGGTTAAACAAACGAAATGGTGCATCGTAACCAGCGAAATAAAAGGACTCATTGTTGTACGGTTGTCTCAAGTTGTCCAACGACTGAGAGAGTTTTCTTGCTTCTTCCATGAGCTTGTGGTCATTCGAGAAACCAGGATACAAGCTGATGAAAAAGAATGAGTAGAGTAAACACGAAACCGGTCCGAAGCTATTTGTTACTTCTATGTTAGGGTTGTTTGTTCACAAAACACTGTTTTAAAAAATATCAAGCAATAACTACAAATGTTCCATCCGTAGTTAATGGAAAGAAATAATTAAATATTCGATTGTAACGAGTAGATCCCGAAGGGGAAGTAGATTGTCCTGTATATTTGATGTCCAATCTTGATTGTGATACCTATCCCGATCTTTCACCAATGTTGTGTACGAGGTCCTCGATTCAAGCATATGGCGTCTTTTACATGCACAGGCGAGCACAAACGCCGAGTGGGAAAGACTGTTGACGCCAGTTGGCGACCGCGTGACTGAAGTAATCGCGGACAGGACCTACTGGTTCAAGACCTGGTAAATATGATGGTTAGAGTGCGTCGTGGTTATTATCCAACCGATCAGCAAAAAACTTAGTTGCTACCCCAGTATCAGATGAATGACCATAAAACTCCATGTACAAAAGAAGTATCGGTTCTGTCTCTTTCGTGTGCGAACAAAGGCGATAAACATTACTGCCTGCAGGCAATCTACCCTTTAACCATCGATGTTATGAGTAACCCACTACACCGGTACCGGTTAACTGGATGCCATAGCCAGTCCCAGGCATGTTCATTTTGATTAAGATCTGCAGGGTGACATGTGCACTCCATAGTGATATAAGGAAGTCCATTTTCTAAAATGTATGCTCCTGTGCCACCATAAACATCAAACCGACACAAACCGGAGGAAACAGGCGGATTTTCAAGATCTGCTTTTAGAAACATTACCATTAACAGTATTTCCATTGTTTGCTTCATCCAGATGAAGTAATTGAAATCAGTTAGGTTTTTTCAATGCACACGCGTACGACCACCTCTTATGTGTGGAGTTCAGTCCAGAGATTATCAGTCAACACCAATCCAGTCAAATGCGTTGCTGCGCAACCTGACACTGCTTACCACTCAGCAAAGTAACCTTATGTGCATTCTCATAGTTATTGTTCGAATGGACTCCAAAACCCAAGTCTGGGTCTCGATCTGGGAGAGATTTACAGTAAAGAGAATGGTTGTCTTGCATTGTACACTGTTACGTACAACAATTAGGAAAAAGTAGATGCAGAAACGTGTAGCAACCGGACAGAAATATGAATCGCAAACCAGCAGAAAATAAGCCTAATTGTATCGATTGACCGGACATACAGTCGACACCGTAACCGATGCGCATTGATCAGAGTGGTTCACGCGAAATTTAAAAACTACTGTGCTATTCATCACTACACTATGGTTCACTCTCAATGTTGGAGGCTTCAATCGGTCGGCGGTCCGATGTTTTAGTTTGTGTTCGAAATACATATCAGGCTTCCACCACACGTGAAGCGCAACTACAGCCGATTCCTGAAGTAATCACATAGTCGACGCACCGCTCCCTTTGATGCACAAGATCCACATTGGGACATTAGACCTGTCTCACATAGCGAAGTGGTAGTCAATTCCGTTGTCAATTACGATGGGATAAAAACTGCACCTTGTAAAAGAAAAAGTGAGCAACTTCAGCATTAACCGCCTGTCGTGTTCAGCTGGAGATAGTTTGGTGGGTAGAATCGTCTATTCAGGAGGCATGATTCATCCTATCCAGAAAAACCAATATTATTGAGTTATCCTACGAATCTTAAGTAATCATGGAGAGCATCAGATATTAAGTAGACGTTGGTGGCGGTAAGAAAAATCCACGTTGTGTTGATGGAAAAAGTATTACGGAAGTAAACTCTAATACTGATTAGTAATGAGCAGTGGTGACCCGGTTGAATGAATCTTTCACAGACGCGAGACAAGGAACACCTCCATTAGGCACCCAAGAAAATGGGCCGCATGCTGGTTGAATTAAAACTCCGATGTTTGAAGAAGAATTGGTCAACACAATCACAATGACGGTGAAACGCGGGTGTACACTTATTCAAACAGTTCGTAAAAAATAGATTCAAATTGTCCAAGAGAACACATATCTGGTTCCTTCCTTCGTAGTGGACATTGATTGTGGGATGCAGAAAGGGTGATGGTAACAATTTGAAAATAAGCGCCCTGAATTCAAACATGGAAACGCGGTGGATTGAGTAGAGAACACACAAGGTAGCAAACGGCCATGTACTCAAATCAAACGCCAACAAATTAAATTGGGGTGTGCAAGCTGAAACTGAGTTTTAGTTATTCGGGTCAGGTTTTGACCATAAGACTTTGCTTCGTTATGGCCCAAAGAGCAATATCCAATTGATTATGTAAATAGATTATCAGAAACGGCGTGAAATATGTATTAGCTATCGCCTTTTTATAGGTACTTGTGTTCCATCACATCCACATAAACTTTTCCCCACTTGATAGGGTGTCTAGAAAATGGCTTGCGCTGTTGAGCTTAACAAAACCTGAAGTTGAACATGGAACCACAGATGCTCTACGGAGCCTTCCAGCGACCAATGTAACGAATCAACACGTCAATAAACGTTACCTACTCTTGCAGGAAGTGTTCAGAACAGCTGGCCATTGAAACACTTGGAAGAGTAACTCAGATAATTCTGCTAGCACATGAATCCATTCTCATCCTTATACAGGAACACCCAGAACCGTCCACTCAGAAAACTTACCTAATGGTTGCAGGCATGGAATACTCGGGTGAATGCTGTTTTAGAGCTGCTAGTTTCAAGAACAACTGGTTGCGCAAGCACACCTACAGAAAGACACAGGATATGTGGTTCTCTTACATTCATGAACGACCTCGACCTCTCGTTACTACTTTTAGCATCTCATCTACATGCTTGTCTTGTGATTGGGGACCCGGTGTCTTTTCGGTAATTTTGTCCGTACCATTTTCCGACCTTGTTTTATTATTGGTCACAAATCTTACAAATAGGAATGAGTTTGTGACCATTCTGTTTTCGGAATGAGCGACACAAAGCCATGTTTGAAGGATCGTCTTCTTCGTGTCTTCATGCGTTAGCTCTAGGTGATTGGAGTGGCTCTGAACTTCCGAATTAACCGCGTATACTCCGTCATCCGTTGTTCACCGTCGTGATCCGTTGTTTGGTTATCTGTCATGTTGCTGTCGGGAAATTCCCCAAGTCTCCGAAAATTTCGTTTTATTTGCCAATGAATGCCATTGCCCCATCAACCTTAAACACGACGCTGCAATGGTCCAATGCCGCACTGATGCTGTACACGCTGTAGGCTCTCGCTCATTTACACATGGTTCGGATAACAGTACGCCGACCTATGATCTCTCACGGCATATTAACTCTGGTTTACTTCCTACAGGACTTGGCACGTAACCTAACCGCCCACGAGTCATCTACGTCCCCATGCAGGCACTGTGGCGCCCGAAACTTTCATTGTGAATGTCCTTTCAGACAGTACCGCTGCTTTCAGCGCAATCAACTGGGGCACAAGAACGAATTCTGTCAAACCGGGCACATTGAGAGTGGATTGTCTACCTACAAGCCAAGGTACTATTCCAAGTTCAACTGGAGGCTCAGATCCAAACCGGTTGACAGATCCTTGAGTATGCTGACCACCTTCCAAGTCAACGTTCCCGGTCGACGGAAGTTCGTGTCGGTCATGAAAAATGGCTTCTCAGTTCGATTGCAGTTGGACACTGCATCCGATATTGCTCACTCCAGAGAATCTCTGGAGAATACTTGGCTGACCCCCAATTCGACGGACGTCTCAATCAGCTGTCAGTGCCTGTGACGGCCTTTCGCAACTGCAGTGTTGCGTCTCATTCCGAGGCACAACTATTAACGGTTCCCGCTATGTCTCCGGCTGGAATCTCAATTTGCTCGGGCTCGACTGGCTAGAATAAACTGGCCTGGCCGATTTTCTAATTCAAGCAATATGCGGTCTCCTGCTGTGCCAAGCGATGCGACAACTAAAATCGTCCAACGGTTCGCGCCAGAGTCTCAAGAAGACTGCTCTCGGACCCAAGCAATTCTGCATCTATCTCCAAGAGTTCAACCAGTCTTCCGTCTGAAAGGACCGGTACCGTACGAGGCTTCGACATTTGTGGCCGAAAACCTGAAAGGCTTTGAAGAACAAGGCGTCTTCATTCCTGAGTCGTATTCAGCCTGAGCCACTCCAATGGTCGTGGATAAGAAGAACTACAGCCAGATAGAAAGGGAAACCCTTGCATTAGTGTTTGCAGTAAAACAGTTCCATAAGCTGACCTATGGTCGGCCTTTCACTCTACTTACCGACTACAAGCCACTGCTGTCCATCTCCGACTCAAAGAAGAGCATACTGGTGCATTCCGCTAAACGACTTCAACGCCGTGCCACCATCTTGTTCGGCTGTGACTTTAAGATCCATCACCTGAAGAGAGAAAATTTTGGATAGATTGATGCTCTCTGTCACTTCATCAGCAACCTTTGACCAGGAGAAGGTGAGGTGAACGCCACAGTCTATCACTGTGGCTAACAGTAAACCGGTCACACGAGAAGATCAAGTCCTCCACTGAGCTATACAGTACCTCCAAGGCCGTTTTTCTACCACGACTCTGACGAGAGATTTATAGCAGCTATAATGTCGTGAGTCGTCCCCTTCGGTTGGAGACTGTCTGATGTTTGCAGACCATGCCGTGGTTCCAGCCTGTCTTCGTCCGTTGGTCCTCCGCCAGTTCCAAGTGAGCCACCCGGGAAGCAGCCGAACGAAAGTGATCGACCACAGCTATGCCTACTGGCCTGACATGAATCGTCAAATTGAGGACGTGTTCAGATATCGTTTCGGTTGCCAGCAGGCTGTCTGTCATGAACCGCGTGGATTGGCAATTGATGCAAAATCACTAACGCCCAACGTTCACGATAACCCGGTTTAGCTACGACGGTTTCACTAACGATATGCGTTATCACGGACTATACGATGACGCACGAACTACCGCGAATAAAGAAGACAGGGAACCTTCAGCCAAGGGTATATTTGATCTCAACCAAACGTGTTCAAATACACTGGAAAATTCCACCGTATTTATAATGTACAAGCGAAGGCTCACACAGTGGTGAAGAAGAAAAAACATTTTGGGTTAATTGTGGCATTATCCCAACACTGTCCGAAACCTAACTCATCAGACGCCTAGTTCATAGCCTCAAACGGAGTATCCATGATCGAGAGTTCATGTCGATTTCGTCGGTCCAACAAACAGGATATCTTATCACGCTTTGGTTGACGTATTTTCCTGAGATCGTATCACTGATTTCACCAACGGCGACTGCTACCATCAACACTCTTCGACTATTGTTCTGTCAGCATGGCCTCCCAGAAACCACTGTCCCTGACAATGATGCCCCATTCATGTCCGGCCAGTTTGGAGAATTCTGCCGCCGCAACGCCACTGAACACGTTTGGTCGCCTCCGTATCATGCAGTCCAACGAGCAGGCAGAATGTTTCATTAACACACTCAAACGTGCCCTTCTCAAATCGCGCGGGTAGAGACCGTCGAAAGAAACCTAACAGCTATTCCTGCTGGTCTAACGAATGACTCGTAACAATTTGCTGAACATCAACCAATCTCTTGCCGAATCCCTTATGGGTCGTAAACTGTGAGTCACGCTTACAGCCATGACTCTGACAAGGCAATCAGAACGGAAGCAACTTCCTACAGACGAGCACGCTCTACTGTCAGTTCAACCACCTGTCTACGTAACAACACAACCAGCGGGCAGAAGGTTTGATAACGAGACGCCGAGACAAGGCGGTTTATGGGATTTATGTTGTGTCGGGAAACCTTGGTCCATCACCGCAATCAGCTCCGCCTACGCCATGGTGGTAATAAGGAAATTCGTGATGACCAGGGAACTATACCGCTTTACCTACTCCGGGGCACGTTCGAGTTTCATGAGAAAGTAATATTGCCCAAAGCATCAACTTAACCCCCGTCAGCCGATGAGACAAGTCGCCCTCCCAGATGCTGGACTCACTGGCAACGAAGACCACCGACTGACTCGGGGAACACCAGCTACCGTCAATCTCCGTGGTGAAGGTGTCGGCGGAGTCTTCAATTCACCAAAAATACTGTTCTATTTGCCTTACAAAAAGCCTGTTTTTAATAACCTTCACAGGTGGCATGGCCATGTGTCTCTCCGCCCTTCACGAACGTTCTCAGCCCTCGTTGCCAGTTTTGGCATCCGGCTTGCACGTTCGCCTTCTGATTGGGACCCTACTGTATTGCCTGGATTTGTGAGACTCACATTCGACCTTGTTCCCTTAGTGGCCACAAACCCTATAAATATGAACTAGTTTGCGGTCATACTTTCTTACGACTGAGCGAAATAAAAAGCCCTGTTTAGAGGCCAGTCTTCTTGTGTCCAAGCGTTAGCGCCAGGTTGTTGTGTCAGCTAGGAAGTCCCGAATTAGCCGTGCACACTCTGTCGCCCACTGTTCAGTTATCTGCCGTGCCGTTATCTGTCGTTCCTTTATTTGATATGTCGTTAACTGTAGTTTTATTATACGTTATACTCAACTTACGCGCGCACAAACCATAGATCTAGCTACAACAGTCGTTATCCGTTGTTCCGTTACCCATCGTTCGGTTATCTGTTGTTTTCCACTGTAGTCACCAATAGCGTTCATAGATCACAGATCCAGTTACAACGCATTCTTTTTAACGCGCAAGATTGACCCGGGTTTTCTGATCACAGTTGCTTTTCCATAAGCACAGGTCAGTTGTTGTGCAGCTCACCATAGACGCAGTATCTTCATCAGGTTAAAGGAGCGTTAGCATTCGGTGCTGTACGATGGCCGATGCAGACTGAACATAGACCTGGGTAGTGGTAGCAATAGTTCGTACAGCACCTGTTGGGCACGTAATCTAGCGCTTAACCCAACCAGGCATGCTTTTTGTTGATTCTGGTCTGTAGCTGACGTTCGGTTTTACCAATGTGAAATACTCTACATCTATATTGACAGAGGAAGTGGGAATTGACGGACGGAAGAATCGGCTGCTGGATTAGAGACGTTGATATACGAGTACACTTGTAGGAATAACAATCACGCGGCGCTAAAGATGCGTTCGTTTGCAGCTTGAAAACACTACGGTGTCAGTACGCTGGCGCACCTTCTTGTGAATGCAAGACGCAGAGCCGCCGTCCTCCTAACATTTACCTTATGGTTTTCCGTTGGACCGACTGCAAGAATTTCTTAATGAATCAAGAAGGATGGTCATCGTTCGTGATCATACTCTACAGCTTATTTCGTTCGAAATCCCACACACAGACAGAACGAATGAGTCTAGCCCACTCGAATAGTGTTTGCGTTAGGCGACGTTCATAAATGACCGACACAAAACGCAATGCTGAAATCCACGAGCCCACAAAACACCTAACGTTGCTCACAAGCAACGCACTGAGCGAACTGATCAGGCGCCATTATGGAATCGCAACGTCTAAATGAGAAACAGATTGTAGGCGACGAATTTAGTCACGAGTGTATACATTGGTGAGCGCCTCCAATTACGTGCCGCAAACGTGTGAGCGGACATTCAAAGACTCCCTAAAAGCGATCTCACGTGATCTGCCCAAATACATGCCGGTAAGAATTAGCTGTGTACCCTGAAACCTACGCTCAAAAAGTCGAGCAGTTGGTCAACTTCCTTCACTGCATCGAACTGTGTATCAAAAATTTCGTCACGGAGCTTTAGCTGAGACTAAAACTACTGTTTTGATCAACATGACAAATCGCCTCAACATAGACAGGCTAAATGTACATTTCTTGAGAATTCATTGTCGGCCCAACTGAACCACATAAGGTACGGCGTGAGCATACGGACTGAAATTTCGCATACCTCCTGGGAAAGGCGAAGCTATTGAAAGAAGTTTGAGTAGATCATTGGACGACCTTTGTCTTGGGAGCGAGTTTGAGTAAAAAGGGAGAATTGTTGAAAAATAACCCCAACGATTCGAAAACACTAATATCAGATTACGCAAAGCGAAAAAAAGATTCTACCAGACAGTCAGCGCGCAGAGACATTGAAAGTGTTGCCGTCAAACTAAAACTTTAAAACCTGTCCAATCGGACGAGTGTTCCAGAATGATTTCAGATTGCACAGAGTGCACAAAGAGAAAGTATTCTATGGCCATCGATTAACCCAAGTTTTGAATTTGGCAATACCGTGATAATTTTCAAGGTGCACGAAAGAAGCTAACAAGGAAAGCCTGAATAGTCCCGGAGAGAGTACTTATTAACAAGGCAGAGCTCCAACCTTCAAAAACAGCAGCAAGCATAACACACCACAGATTTATAGTCTTTCAAAAGTTAATAAATCATGCATTCTAGTCGGGCCAATATTTCCCTTGGGCGATTCACCGCATAACAAACTTACAAAATGGCGAGCTGAATATCGAGAACCAGTTTGCGGCTCCCTTTGAAAGGTACAACATAAAGGACTACTTTGAGATAGTCATTAGGAGCAGAGGGAAAAAATATCTTTCTGTGAATATCATTAAATTTACCATTGCGCGAAAGGAATCAATACTTGTCTGTTCATTGCACACAGCAATGAGATTAGAGTGACATAAATGTCTTAATCACTAAGCTCTCAGTCTGAGAAAGTCTCTTACTATTAACTGAGTCAGATTCCCGAGCTAATGGCTCCGCGTAAGGCCAGACTTTTCAGTCAGACTCTGAGTGAGGTCCAACAAATCAACTTCTTCCCACAGAATAGGCGACGTAGAAGTAGTAGAAGCTATCATCCCCCCAACAGTGGCATTATTCATTCAATACCACCCCTTCATTCTGTTCTGTCCTTCCCCACTTTTCCACCTTTTCTGCATTTCTGGGTGATAACTGTTATTCGAAACCAACAATAGTAGCAAACATTGGCGTCTTCAATGTTTGTATCCTCGGATACATTGGTCAACATGTCGCTTTGACGAGTACTCTTTCAAGTCTGGAGCCCGATGTGTGCAATGTGTCAGAGACGCGAACCTACGATCCTACCATCGATATTCACTCGAACCCATTTCCAGATAACTGCCGATCTAAGCGCTTTTCTCTCATGCTCGCTGATGATCATGAAGTTGAACCTGGTATTCAAGGTGGAATGGGGGTGACATTGAGTTCCGAGACAGAGCAGTGGTTGCTCGATGATAAGCAGTTGCGCATGTGCTGTCAGACTCAATACAGTGGTTAAAGTATGTTACAATTCACTGCAAAGGTGTACGCTCAAAAGGACAGTTATTCAGATGCCGCCAAGAATGTCTTCTACGACGCCCTTGTCGACCTTCTGAAACATAGTAAACAGTGGCGTCATCATACTAATTGGCACTCTGACTGTTCAACATGGTCGCCCTTCTCCAAATAGGAGGCGGCTAAGTGACATGTATGGCATCTGAGTAGAACCCACCAGCAATGTTGAAAGACTCTTGGAACCGTGCGCATATCGGCCCCTATGGTTCCAGTTCTACAGTTCAACACAAGAAGGGGTATTGTGTCACCTGAAGGCAATCATATGAAACCCAACTATGGACAAAAGTCTACCACACGGCAGTCAGCTACAGGTGGCGCCACTCTGCTAGACTGTCGTGCACTTTGCAACGACCATCTGGGATCGGATTTATTGGTAACCAGGTGGTTTTCTGTCGGAAGCAGATGTGGTCCTGTAAACCCAGTGTAACGAAGATCCCGGACAGGATCTACTCTCTCCTCCTATTTTCGAGGATAGTAGAGAGATTGACATAAAAACTAACAAAGCGGCTTCGGACGGTTTCGGAAATAGAAAAGGTGCCCCACGATTGGAGCATACTAGCATTAATCCCCGTATTCGAAAAGAGTTCCCGAATCCTATGCGACAGCCACAAAGGCACTAGTCTGGTATCTGCTGCGTCCAAGTTACTCATTGGCCTAAGACTACCTCGGCTAACCAAACCCAAGCAGAGTCATATAAGTGAAGAACAGGTAGGATTCGGACAACTGAGGGTACATTGATGGCATTTTTGCGTTGCAACGAGCCTGAATGGATCAAAACTCTTAGGGGCAACCGGTCTAAGGGATGTATTCGACTCGATTGTTCACGACGTCCTTCTTTGAAAGGGTATCTCAGAAACACGCAGATCTGTCAAGATCACTATATGTCCATTATGTAGGCAGGCCGAGAGGTTATGGCAACTGTCTAGGGCGTTCATCACATCTACTGTTTACCAATGATGTGCGCTTTTCCTCTTCCTGTTCGATTTGATCACGGACAACATTCTGGAAGTTGCGCGCGAGGACTCCAGTGAACTTGATGTTAAGCTTCTCCTTGGCACTGAGTTGATCAACATCGTGTATGGGGGCGCAGTATCTTGCTCAATCCTCTTGCCGAAGTCATGTAGATCATATCAAACACAGTGAATGACCGGGTTGTTGTGTATGGAATGCGCCTTACACCCTAAGACTGCGAATTGCTTCAACACTGAAGCATTCGCACTCCTATGCCCTTTCTTGAAAGCAACCTGCCTGAGATTGGAGAGTCCTACATATCTGGGTAGCACTAGCTCGCCAGCTTATAACATTGCTAATGAGATATCAGAGAAGATAGCAAACGTAGGCGATGTCGAAAAGACGTCCCAATTACCGTTAAAAAAGGGGATATGCAGTGAGTGTGCACTGCGTTTTGTTCAGTGGTTCGAAAACGTGCTTTGCTCACGACGGAGGCATCAACAGACAATTGTCGTGTTTGACCACCGCTGTCTCTAATCGGCTCAGATCAAGTTGAATGATCATGTGAGCAACGCGGTATTCCGCCAGTGCGCACTTCAGAATACTCGGGGTACGGGATTAGTTGGTTATGAAATATGAAGGCCTTGATCGTCCCGAGAAATGAAGTAAGTAGCTGTCGCCTGCCTGGTTAGGGCATTCGTGAACACTCAAATCGTTGGCTAGAAACACTACCGGAGATGACGATGTTGCAGTCAATCGCGCGCTTGCTTTTGCACCACTTCTTCCATCTGGCCTTCTTTTGTCAATTTTGGTAAAACTACCTTCTTCTAGGTTCTCCTGTACCATTGTTGCGGTGAAGAGCGACCCGAGACAGTTTCTTCTGGTTAAAGTCGTGGCCATTATGAATGAGAGGAACCAATTTAGCTGATTCCTGCTAAGCTTGAACTGGCCTTGAATGACCATCAATCACGAAGAAGACGGGTGAATGGCATGCGTTGTTGCCAGTAACAACAGCTAATGCAACAGTATCTCCGAACAAAGATTACTCTCTCCCTGGCTCTCTAAGGTTCACTTTTGATGTGAACCCTTAAATTTGTTCACTGATTTGAAACCTTTCCAGAGACTACCACCTCAACTCCCAATAGTGACCCACCGAGCGGTCCATTTGCAGTTCATATACACAGTAATAACCAACAGCGGCTCGAATATTGGACCAATAATCAACAATTGCTCGCAGAATGACACAAAGACACTGGATTACGTACGTACATTTTACTGCACTCAGGCGCACGTACGCGCAGTCTCAAACTGAAGAGCACCGGACTGTAGTAACTGAGCCGGCATACGACCTCGACAAAGACGTGTGAAATCGTGGTGTTCCATCGGTTTGGCTCTGAACAGTGCTTGAGTAAAGTAATAAAGTTTGAAGATCAAACTATCCGTCAACATGTGTTCGTATATGGTAGTGGTGAAATGCGCCCACCTGGTTGGGAAGCTTGTGTGTATGGGTGTCTTTGAGATCAGGCGCTTTACCAGCCAGCTGGTAGGCAGCTATTCGACGAACTAGAGAAAATGATGATCAGTCGAACAAGATTTTACTAATTAAAAGTGAGGTTACAGAAAATCTAGAAACGTTCTTGACTTCAAAAGTGCAGAACAGCTGTTTACACCAGGGGGAAACAAGCGTTCGTGTCTTTAATGGAAGGGGATCAACTGTTGAAGTTGGATTGACGAGAAAAAACATCAGGGAACACTGTTCATAGTATTGCAGTCAGCACTGCTCCAGTGGTGAATACACCAAAAAGAGGCACAGACAGTGACGAACATCGATGAACGGCGATGGGCGGTCACATATGTCAACAACAAAAGCTATACGTATAATTTTTGTCACTACGCTCTAGGAATTTACCTTTTGAAACAAATTGAAATGACTACACACATTAACTTTCAATCTGACAAAAAAGTATAACGCCAGAAACAGTTGACGTTTCACATTTTCAGAGTTTGACTCGTCAAACTTCATTTCTGAGACCAACAAGTTTCACAGAGAAAAGTCAGATCACAATCTGTGGACTTGACTCAAAAAACGATGAAGAGCCTCCCGGCCTCTTTATTTAACAGAGTGGTCGGACGACTCGAACGGATGTTATAGACCACTGCCCTGAGCTGTGTTTACCAGGTGACGCACTCAATCGAGTGGACAGTCCACTTCTTTTTACCGATTGCACAGTGTGCACTAAAGTGGACAACCGATCCCCTTTAACAGACGACTAAACTTTACGAAGCCTGTGAGCAATGCCATCTGGCAAACGCGGTTTTCGTACTTATGTATCGGAGACTGGAACTAAGGATATGCACAGTGCCGATCATTATTATAGCAAGAAACTTGGACATCATTGGTCCCAAATAGAACGATACTGTACTGAATATCTTGAATACGCCAACACTGATATACCTTGCGTGGAACCCAGCTCTCTTGCGGGTCACGATTGTAACTCAATAGCTCCCGAAGGAATCAACCAAAGTAACCGTAGAGCTTGGTGTAGGCAACCATGAAGTTCAGTGTTCATATGACTGATAAGAGGTTCGATTTGTCACAGCATCTAGGCCAAAGGACCTGTACACTGTTTGACGTTGGGACAAAAGCAGTGATTGGTAGTTACGTGATGCAGCAGACTGTCGTAGACAAAGGGGGTGCAGTAGGAGATACAGTGTTTAATATCAGTGCATTTCGTTGTTCCGGGATGTCCCGACGATATCAGACAAAGATGCACAAAAGGGCTGATCCACAAACACAAAGAGCATCGACTTTCTAATGTTCATGGTACTCAAGAACATCACAACATGGTCCCCCATAATACTCACCAACAATAAACGTTCATTTGAGGGCGATGTTCAATAAACACATCCGCGGCCTTCGGGGACGGAGGGGCATCACCAGGTAAGTAGAAACCCATGGTGAATATTCTAGTCAACGCTGAGTCGGGATTTGGTTTACTTTCAATGGTAACTGGTTTTGTCATCGCGATTTTCCGGTCTAAGTGAGACAAACGGAATATATTTCGAGCACAACTCACTTTCGACATTATCTCCTCGAATGTAGTTGAATAACTTGAAGAATGAAGGTGAGGACATATCGTCCATTTTAGATGCAATCACTTTGGTACACACCCAAGTTTGAGCTGGATACTGACGGAGCTGGACATTCTGTGGAAGACCGGCGAAACTGCAAGTGATTGAAATGACGTACTTCAACTTTCCACTCTTGAACCACCTCATAAGGCGCGATTTGCGTTGTTCCGAACAACCCCATCTGGCGCAAGACAGTACGCAAGCGTTTTACGGATAACCTACAAGTTGAATGCATGTTATACGCTTTACAGTGGAACAATAGTCGAATCTACTCAATTTCCAATTTCAGTTTACGCTGCATGTTGGTAATCCCTTTGGTAGCACCTTCAAAGACGGTGACAATAAGGAGTACAAAACGACGACTTACTATGACGAATTAAATACTTAGTTTACTGAAAGCACTGAGTTCACCCAATAACCCTACGTATTCAGATGACGTAGTGGTACTTAGTTTCACCAAACAGGCACACTTGTGTACCGATGTTGAATCCATACGGCCACATACGTAACCAAGGTTATGATGACCTGATGGCATATAGCCTGTTTCAAGAATTAGTCAGGTTCCAAAACAATACATCGGCTTTGTTTTTAAACAGAACTGGAACGAAAGTTATCCAGGAGAGGTAGTAAAAAAGATTACTAAATCTACATGAAGATTTTTGGCTAAGATGAGGCCATGTTATTCAGCGTCTTTAACATGCATGGGGAATTGTCGCACGGACTCAACCCAGATGAGGCATATCCATCTACATGCCCACGAGCCTGATGAACCGCGCATTGAGTGTAGGAGGGATGCCAGTACAGTCGCTCTGTAGCAGGTGGGTGTAGATACATGAAATAAGATGAGATGAAAAAAAATAATACGAATCAGTGGCTTGTTAGCCGTGCAGTTTGATTAGTTTTGTGTAGGTTAGACGCCATCAGGCAAGCAAAACATAGATAGCCACAAAGCGTGTGCTCCGAGGAATGATAACCTTCAGACAACCGAAGGCTTAACTAAACAGCTTGCCGCTGCATGAAGCGGTAAATACCACCCGATCTCGTCAATAAGTCAGTGAGCACAATAAACTAACACGAATCAAAAGTGATGACGGAGAATAAATGCACAGGTCCTCGGTGTCACCTGCATACAACTGTTTCATAGACGACTCATCTAGTAAGGCAATTGGGACATGTTCGTTTGGAGGAGCGAATAAGGCTGAGGGAATAATGAAATTGAAGTACATTTCAGACACACTTGGTTACAGTGCAATGTGAACGGGTAAACTGGAGGCAGTTTTTCATGTTCAAATGAAGGATTGCGGTTGATCGATACTGGTGTGGCCAATAGAACTGAACAGATTTGGGAAAAACAGAACAAGGGACGACGCCTCTGTTTCGGCAACTAACGATCCGTGAATGCAATCCAGCTTTTCACAGAAAAAAGAAGGTTGAGTGTGAACCACTACACAAACCACTTTTGGAGAGAAGCCATGATGTGCTACTAACTACGACAGGTAGCGATTGCAGCGCACACGTTGCCAAATACTTCGGGATTTTAAAGGTGCCCCCTTGTAGTCCAGTCTGCGTCAAGCAGAAAAATGCGTAGAGTTGTCGTTTACTTTAACCAGCGAACAATAAACTGTGGATTAGAAAGAAACAATAAATTGGAAGCATCTGCAACATACGGTTTATTATAGGCATGAAGAACGACTAAACCTGTGCTCGTGTCATAAAATGAGATGCCCATAAGAAGCACAGGAAGTTTACCGATGAGAGACATATGAAACTGACAGAAGAACAGAAGACTAACAGCCTGGCCAAAAAGCAGCAATCATACGTCGAGATAACAGTTAAACAGAGCCGAGTGAAAAATCCAAGGCAGTTTTACTTTGACTATGTAATACTGATAACCAAGCTATGGGAAGGCCCAGTGCGTTGTCCTGAATGCATGCGTCAAATGTTGGTTTTAAGTCAACAATTGATAACACCATCATAACGCAATTTCATAGTTTTTTTCAAAGTGTACACGCCTGGACGCTAAATGACCACTGTATACAAATCAAACGTCCTAACTGATTTTACAGGTTTAAGGAACTATGTCCAAGGCGCGCAATTAGATTAAGCAAAGGCAAATCTTACAAGGAGCGGTTGGAGGTCCTACACATTACTATTCAGAAACCTCTGCTACGCTGACAGTATGTGCAGAATGGTCATGGCCCAAATGGCGACGGTGAACGGAATGTTGCGACCCATTTTGTAGCTATCATTACTTTTTGATGCTAACAATATCTCTCACGAAGACGTCAGTTGGTTCCAGTTTCCATGGCGATATGGCTTGATTCATCATCATAAACACTTTCAGTTTTGCACCATATCATGGCCCGCGTTACCGTTAGTTCACGAAATTGTAGGGCAATAAACATGCATAAAGGTGCAGCAAAGACAAACAGAAAGCAAACAAAAACAATTGAGTTCAATGGAAAGAGTTGACAAGTTTGTGGGTGCATGCTCGCAGATAGTGTTTCCGGCCGGTTGAGTGGGTCGTTGTGAACTCCATAAGGTAGACGGCATCTACCTAGCTATCATAGTTAACGGAACGATCAAGACTTTCATAGCCCATGACCACGTCATCGCCTGATCAGCCTCATGATTATTCCAACCATTAACAGTCGCAATGAACAATGCACGGTGCGGTGGACGCTCCGTCGGCATGTGGAATACGTGGCCCAGTCAGCAGACTGTGTTTTCATTGTCCCAGTTGAGGAATTGCACATCTCCATAAGACGTGCCCATGGAGTGTCGCGTTGCTTACGACGTCAGCCCACTTTAGACAGGTTAACCGGCGGAGACAACAGTGATCGAATACCAAGAGTCCAAACGCATTTTCCGCACGAATTAATAAGGTGTTTGATCGATAGAGCAAAACTACCTGCACACATGCATTGTTGATCGACAAATGCATGCCTTTGTGACGTCACAAAAATGACGGGCGCCTGATCTCATAGAGTCCAGTTTCTTGTCCAGTGAGCTCTTATGACCATCCCGAATCACCAAAACCAGGGATGAATACGCTTTCGTTTCAAATCATTGGAGGACAACAATAAGCAGCAGGCAGGCAGAGTGGACTAGTTATAGGTTTGCTAGTACTACAGACAGCAATCGTTCGTGCCAAAAGCACCGACCGTCAGACAGGTGGTTAGAAGCTGTAAAGTATCGAAGACAGGAAATGTGCAGAAACAACCAAATGCAGGACGCAGGCAACTTCAGGGTAACCAGTAGCGATGAACGGAAGATATGGTGTAGAAGGGATGAAAAACTGTAACCAGTGAGCGGAAAAATAAAACGGTTGCAGCCTACTGAATAGCGTAACGGAACAAAATGCATCTGGAATAATCCCAGGACCATACTTCTCTGAAAGGTTGTAAAATTATTCACCGCGGTGGCGGATACTATATCCGGTGTCAGTTTTCTCTACATACTGACCCTTTTATTTGAGGAAGGTTAGCTGAAAATAAGAACGCTCCGTCAAATTGAACAACAGAGACAAGCTTTCAAAGTGGGACATCCCAGTCAGTTTGACCTCTCGTGTTACCTTAAATTGGAGCGACTGAACGAGTCGTTACTCGACAAAATCGAGCCAACCGGCGATAAGTGGAAAGCAAAAATCTGCGATGGAAAGCGTCAGCCACACGCACGAGGCCAGGCGGAAATGCACACGACGTGAAAGTGGTGACCGTCGCTGCGTTGTGGACTAGAAATCCGGTTCATAAACGCAAGCGCGCACTTGGCTTGGGAACCTGCGACTTGGACGACAAAGACTGTGCTTTATTGGATTACTTTCTACTACTACATTATGAGCATAGAGCAGAACCACTCATCTCTGTAGCACTGCTGGCTGCCATATTTAAAACTAGGGAGATGAAGGTTAACCCTCAAACAGAGGGCACTCGCACTACTCAGTGGGTGACCGAAACCGCCGGAGTATCCAGTGACTGATATGCAGGTGTGAGGCTGAGAGCCCAAGTTCTACAGACCAGTATGGTTCTCTAGGTCTCACGTGGGTACCGGCGTTTCCAGAAGACGGCCAGGAAAAATTTGTGACAAAATTCTTTGTAAGTATCTTGTCGCAGTAACAGCAGTACTATATGAGGAAAAGTAAGGACGGATCGTTCACAAATCATCTCTGCTAGGTAGGTAAAAAACTAACAAAGTTTTAAGCTACATCCTAGATGGTATAACTGTGTGACAACGAAGTACGAATGAACCTGGATAGTAATTATATAATCCGAGGCAAAGCAATAAGAAGAGCGTGATCCCAGAAGAGGGGCTGGTTGGTGCCTAAATCGACATATGTGGGGTGAAGGTGAATATACAAAGACGAATTAAAAGTAAAGTAAGTCCCCGTTTTTGAGTTCCAGTTTAGAAACTGATTCCTCAACTAAAGTTGCAGAAATGCAAGACGACTGAGTATTTTCTTCCACTGCGCACACCAATAAAGAACGACCTGATTGGAAAGGTAACTAACCGGAAGGTAGAAAAGAGTGGGACACCGCTGAAAAACGGGGGAATGCTCGGGTACAGTGCCTCAGCTGGAAACTGTTTCACAACTTGGTGAAGTTTATGTATGTGCAGATCGTAAGAAGGCCCTGGGTGTTCCATATACCGATGCTGATGAAGCAGGGTATAAAAAGAGTGAACTCTGGGAAACCAGTAAAGAATTTCGTCGTTGCCGTTGATGAGACCTGGTTACGACGGGATATCAGTGGAAAGCATTTGCAACGTCCATTGCAAACAATATCTCTGACAGTCGCACTTCCTCATAAGCTTTCGGTGAGTTTGCCTTTTTAACCTAATTTGTTCCAGTCAAGCCGTCATTTCTGTCTCAGATGAAAAAACCACAATTCGCTCCGTGCCTCATCGGTCGATAATAATGTACAGGGTCAACTTGCTGAATCTTTTTTTCACTGTCACATGTGCTTCGACTGTGAGAAAACTGGGTATCCATGTGCTGGACTGTCTTAACACATTTGCCTGGCAGGTTACTGGACCTACGAGGTAGATAAGCAATATGAGGAAACGGTAGAAATGTTAATACTGCAGCACCATGACCAAATCCAAGAAGCGGAGCAGAGGGTAGGAAATATCTAATTTCTGGGCTGTTCCGTAACAAATGGCGAGGCCAACCTTTTGCTCCTGCCCACTCACAGAAGCACTTCCTCTACTTGGCGAGAGGGTGAGCAACTCCCCAGTATTGTAAGAAGCCAAGCAAACAAGTCGCAGACACTCCTTATAGCAGATTTCAATACCCATGAGGTCAGCTGAGGAGTGAAGCATACAGTCAGGAAATCCATCGAGGTTTTAAACGAGGATTGATTCACCACGCTGACGAGATCACGAGGTGGAGGAATGGGTAGACTGATACAATTTGAGATATTGGTATAAGGAACTCTAACGGCATCTGGGACTGGAAGTTTGGTGAAAGTGACCACGAGGCCATACGCCTACGCTTTGATTACGCCCACACAAAACCCATATCAAAATTTTTCATCGGCAGACGATAAAAGGAATCCAGGGTTAGTTCATGTACGTGGTGGTCTCGGTTCAGGGTTTCCTAGCGATGGAGGCCCAAAATTCATAAAACACTGTCGAACCGTCTTAATGTGCGTCATCCAATAGAAATGTACACACGCGTGGGCGTTGACAGATGAAGTGTAGCAGATGAGCCAGCTGTTTTGTTCTGACTGTCGGTTATGCTTGTGGACCGAATTTTGAGACAACGTGGAGACACCGGGGGGACAGCGTTTATCCGAAGTAAGAGTTCCAACTACAGTCCTGTAAAAGGGAACAACACAAACAAGCATGAGCCGAAGGTCCAGTAAGCCATGCATAAGAGTAAAACAAACGAAACTAAAACGGCGCCAACGGCACGGCAGCACGCCCTGTTACACAAATGTGGTACACCAATGAATCAATCACAGGCGATAGCACAAATACTGTCCAACGTTCGCAAGTAAAGCACAATAAAGTCCACCTCACAAAAGAGAAAAGTCAGAAATCAACGAGAAGCGTGTATTGGCACAACAGAGACGCTGAAAGAGGTGGAAAATCACATCGTGTCTTTGTCCATATAAATATGGAGTCCCATGGTACGGAAGAAAACCAACAATCAGAGGCGGTCTCACAATCATTGACCGCTGACCTCGGATTCTGGATGGTCATCTTCCACAGGCCGGTGTATAGACGCCGCCAACAGGCGTTTTCGAGAACCTGAAAGGAAGCTTTGATACACGGAACTGATTGATGAATTAACGGTTAATATCCCGGTGACAGAGGGCGCTGTCGTTTGGTTGACTGGACGACGTTGTCTAGACCATATCAAAGTGTCAGGATGCTGGAGAAGGTTGACGCAGATTACTGTCATTCGAATGTCGGCAGTCGTGAACATCCAGACCCACGATAGAAACCCACGAAGATCTAAGTTAAGTGTACGACGGCATCCACCGGACACTTTGATATTGTTTCCGTTAGCCGCGCGAAGATTAGAAGTGGCAAATCCATTCAAGTCGTAGACTTCACGTAGAACACGCTGACCTCGGCATCTGGGTCTAGCATGAAAATTGCATCATCGAAATGTGATTTTTAGAAAGAAAAGATCACCAGGCGGACTAGCGACATCCGTAGATATGAAAAATTGGTTGAACTGCCTGCGACTGCACGAATTGTGTAGGGTTTCGGGGAATTCAGGCGCCCGTGCAGAAGTGCGGTGTTACCGGCAGTGAAAGGGATCAGCGTTCGGTAGATGTTGACAACGTGCACGCGTTCCCGAGTAGCTAAAGTGTCCACCAAAGAGAGGAATCAAGCGTGTAGCGAAAGCTGCAACGTCGAAGACCACAGTTCCTTAGTTAGATCAGTAAACAGAGCAGTATAAGTGGCGACCGCGCCCTGACCACTCGGAGCGAGTTTGGAAACAGCGCTGCCGTATGTCTACCCAATCCGGTCGGAAGTATCAGCCAAATTTGACAAGATTGCCGACAGATTTGCGCCAAGGATGTTCTGTATATCCCTAGGCAAAGGTTACAGCTGCATCTTTTTAGGTAGAGCCTCCTGCGTATGTGTCGTGCCTGCTAATCGTTGCATATGACGAAGGAATTGCGATGGTTTACGGTCACCGAGCTCAGTGGCACTCAGATGCTGAGAAGTACGCTGGCGGTCGGAAAAACCAACGCGCCTGATTACGCCCAGTTCTATCTGCTCGTAGGGTTTTGTGGAGTTCGGCAACTCTTGAATATCGTCCATCCCGTCAATGACGTGAGGTGGCAGTGCCACAACCACGCGGTGAAACGGGCTAGCCCTGAGCTAATTTGCCGCGGCAAGAACGTGGCATATAACTGAGCAAGCCATAATTTAGGAGTATTCTCTCAAAGGAGTGCAAGTGGTGAGGCTAGTGCATTGACCGAAGCGTATGGCAAAAGTGTGACTGAGCCCTCATTATAGTAGAATGGATAATGAGTCGAGTTAAGAACGAATACATGTAAAGTATACAAAAATAACTCATACGAAAGATATACCTGTGAAAAAGATCACTTGAACGGGTTTACTAATCAAATGCACGGCGTACTAAGTCGTTTTTCTCAGGCACGAGTTTACCAGACGCGAAAAGCAAAAGACCGTTGAGAGTAGGGACCGAATATTTATCCTACGAAATTTATAGGTAGTCTTTTGCAGTGCTCCAAATGGCACCAACACGCAGATTAGCTAGGGAGGCTAGATGCCGGTCGTCGAAGAACGAGTAAACCGGAAGTGTATGTGGTCCGAGTTCGCGCCACATGGCCATGACATGCAGACAACCGGGTAGCATACATCGTACGACCTTATTTAATAGCTTAGGTGCAACATGCGACTGAGTTTTGGGACTATTTTACACATCTTACAGCAAGCAGACCATTAAATGCTCCGGGTACCTACACCGGTAATCCAGCTTTTAGCACAAGTAGGCAAGGGCTTCCCATGCTTCGGTTGAGAGGATCGGGCGTGCGACTCATAGTTTGGGAGTAAATACGTTCTTCGCTGAAGGGATTTAGACATTGCTGTTCTTTACTACATTTTTGTGACTCTTAGTTTCATGCGCTGGTTATTTTTAGCTATCGTTGACCATGTGAATCTCAACTGTTGTCTTTCCATTCGTACCTGGCCTATCAGTACTCCGGTATTGGAACTGATCCAACAAAATAAAACCCAGTAAGTGTTCACTATCGACAACCGATTGACAATTAAAAACCAAGACTCAGCGCGTTGACTGTGTAGTGACCAGCGATCGTGTGGCTCCTCTAAGGATCCCGAATGCAACCGTGGTTTATTGCTTGTCTGTTCTGTACGCAGAATTCTGTGTACGCGTGCTATAGGAGGCCTGATATGAACTCAGCGCCACTCTATTCAGTCGTGCAACTAATTGCACGCAGCAAACGTTGGCTCCTCTCCTAACGACCCATCTATCCTTCCATTATCCAAGGTCGTTTGAACAGGACCTTTTCGAGCGTTGTTTAACGCACTCGAAGTTTTCACGCAATTCTCACCTGGCGCACTTTTGATTGTCGCCGAGTGGGATGCGGCCTACTTCGCGCTTCTCTTTTTTCTTCCCTTGGTTGCTTCCGTTGGTCCCAGATTAGACTAGAACTAACTGCTTATCATATTTTCCAACATTGCTGGAAATATACGGTTTGTTTCCACACCCTGATGCATTTTCTTAGTTTGATGTCTGATGGGACTATGTTTCGACTGCTCTTCAGGAAAGGTGTTTCAAATGGTTAGTGGACGAGGGTTGAGCGCATTATCGACCCTGAAAAATAGTGTACAGAGAGACACGGCAAGCTAGCGAGTTGATTTTAATCCTGCCCGGATGTTAAAGAATGGGCAGCTTGATTAAACGAAAGCAGGTGTAAAGCCAAAATAACCGAAAATGTACAGATGAATGCGACTATCAAAATATTAGTTACTATAGTCACTAAACCGGGGCATTGAATGTCTGTTGTTTGATCTAGGTACACAGACAGAGGCTCAGTCCAACCTGTATGATAACTTCACGAGTACAACCTCATAAATCACTGCTGAATGTATCGTGTTCACATTTGAATATGAAACGAATGAAAACAAGGAACGACTCTCTCAGCCTACAATAGTTCGTCCACTTGAACTCTGCTGATTATTTGAGTCCGAGGAGCAATACACGTTCATCCATATCACGTCTACGTATCGTTGCAACACACTACATTGTCCCGACACCTTGACCACACCCGCACCGGAAGGCGTTATTGCACCACGCGAGCCAGGCCACGCCCTCTCCGAATCATCCAATGAAACTGAAGATAAATCAAGGGGAAATATCATTGTTTGGCATACAATGAAGCAATGCTATTCTTGGTGCTATTTCCACCACGATTAAGTTGAGAACCATAAATCCATAAATCCAATTAATCCGTAGTCAAGCTATCCATCCCAAATATGATGAGAGGGATTTGTGAAGTACTGCTTCTTAGCTGCAACTTCACCACTTTTGGGGTCAATCGTTCTGTACAATGTTGCGACGTGTAGTTGACACTGGTAAGTGCACATGGTTTGAAGTTGAATTGTGTAGTAGCATGCGGTGTGCGGCTATTTTGAATTAACACATATACTGCCTTCCGTTCTCCTTCACGTCCTCGAAAACGCGGGCAGGTGGATGGAATCCACTGGCTTGAGGAATATGGCCAACCAGAACCCGACGTCAGCGGAGAGTGAACCTGTGGCCACTCTCAACTGATGCCATACTTGCTAGTCGTGGTGTGATTATGTACGTGGTGTAGTCAACAAGTAATTATGTGTTGAACCCCCGTCTACCGACACATCAAAATATCTTCCTGAAAAACAGTCGAAACGTTATCTCAACAGGCCTCGAACTTTCACATTGAAAATCACTCATATCTGATAGCAGTCTTCACATCCAACTAGAGCTTTCAGCCAACCTCGTTCAAAACGAAGTACTAGACTCGAGTTTTTCTCTCATTAAATCTCGCCAGTAGTGTATATCCTTGTCGCGGCCGGTAATTGAAATCCTTCAACGCTTCCATGAGGCAACCGTGCTGAGTACTGTGCCACTGACGTCAAATCAGGCAAGGCCGAATTATCAAATCTGGACGCTCAACTACTTTTGCTTGTGATCAATGATCGGGCTGCCCAAATGTTTTGAGAGGAGACACAGTAACTCTCCTGCTAACTTCAAATGAATTAATAGAACGCGTTGGGGTGTAGAAACAAGCCATATATTTCCCGTAATATCTAGAAACGCGACAAGCAGTCAGTCCTGGCGTAGTCTTGGGCCGAAGGCAACGAACAAAGGAAGGAAGCACAAGGTCGGCTCCAGTCCACTCGGCAGCACTCAAAAGAGCACCAGGCGAGAAGGGATTAGAAACTTCGGGTGCGTTAAACAACACTGGATGGTGTGAAATGCAGGTCAGCCGACTCTACTTTGAATGCCCGTGACTTCACGGATCAACTTTCGGGCAACGTGGACGCACCAAGGGACAGCGTTCATCTGAAGTAGGGGTTCGAACAGCAGTTCTGAAAAGAGAAACAATACGAAAAACATGAGCCAAAGGCCCAGTGAGCCATGCACGCGACTGTTTGGGAAAGTCTATTTTCCCCAAAGAACGGTTAATTTTTGAGATATCCTTAAAAATTAATTTGTAAATTTGAATTCCATTTTTTCGCGCCATAACGTGCTAAAACTTAAATACGGCACACGTTTTCCCTTCCGTCTTTGATTGGTCCATTCCACTTTCAATGGGCTAATTCCAGTAGGGTTGTCCAATGTTGTTCAAAAACTATATATATATACGCGGACGCTGGTTTTTCAAATTACCTATGGTTTCAGAGCAAATACATTCTCGGCTAAAGGTCACGGTCTTCTGTGTTCTTCTGGGTTCCCGGGTATCGTTAGGCGCTGTATCACGTGTTTGTGATTCGTATATTCGTGCGCTGTCAATTCTCGTTATCATTGACCACCGTGTCATAACATATTGGTGACGGAACTTGTCGTTTTTCCTTTTGTTCTCTCTTTGAACCATGTCTACGGACCCCGATCTCAAGCAGATGATACAGTCCCAGATCTGGTTGATGGAAATGCTGGCCACCTGTTTTGCTGCACGTGGGCCGTCCACATCAGTCGATCCACTGTCCGTGGATCGCTTGGCCAGGAACATCCCCGATTCCCTGTACGACCCCCAAGCGGGTGTCTCCTTCGAGGCTTGGTACAAGCGATATGAGAACACGTTCACCATGGAACTGGCANGGAATCAAGCGTGTAGCGAAAGCTGCAACGTCGAAGACCACAGTTCCTTAGTTAGATCAGTAAACAGAGCAGTATAAGTGGCGACCGCGCCCTGACCACTCGGAGCGAGTTTGGAAACAGCGCTGCCGTATGTCTACCCAATCCGGTCGGAAGTATCAGCCAAATTTGACAAGATTGCCGACAGATTTGCGCCAAGGATGTTCTGTATATCCCTAGGCAAAGGTTACAGCTGCATCTTTTTAGGTAGAGCCTCCTGCGTATGTGTCGTGCCTGCTAATCGTTGCATATGACGAAGGAATTGCGATGGTTTACGGTCACCGAGCTCAGTGGCACTCAGATGCTGAGAAGTACGCTGGCGGTCGGAAAAACCAACGCGCCTGATTACGCCCAGTTCTATCTGCTCGTAGGGTTTTGTGGAGTTCGGCAACTCTTGAATATCGTCCATCCCGTCAATGACGTGAGGTGGCAGTGCCACAACCACGCGGTGAAACGGGCTAGCCCTGAGCTAATTTGCCGCGGCAAGAACGTGGCATATAACTGAGCAAGCCATAATTTAGGAGTATTCTCTCAAAGGAGTGCAAGTGGTGAGGCTAGTGCATTGACCGAAGCGTATGGCAAAAGTGTGACTGAGCCCTCATTATAGTAGAATGGATAATGAGTCGAGTTAAGAACGAATACATGTAAAGTATACAAAAATAACTCATACGAAAGATATACCTGTGAAAAAGATCACTTGAACGGGTTTACTAATCAAATGCACGGCGTACTAAGTCGTTTTTCTCAGGCACGAGTTTACCAGACGCGAAAAGCAAAAGACCGTTGAGAGTAGGGACCGAATATTTATCCTACGAAATTTATAGGTAGTCTTTTGCAGTGCTCCAAATGGCACCAACACGCAGATTAGCTAGGGAGGCTAGATGCCGGTCGTCGAAGAACGAGTAAACCGGAAGTGTATGTGGTCCGAGTTCGCGCCACATGGCCATGACATGCAGACAACCGGGTAGCATACATCGTACGACCTTATTTAATAGCTTAGGTGCAACATGCGACTGAGTTTTGGGACTATTTTACACATCTTACAGCAAGCAGACCATTAAATGCTCCGGGTACCTACACCGGTAATCCAGCTTTTAGCACAAGTAGGCAAGGGCTTCCCATGCTTCGGTTGAGAGGATCGGGCGTGCGACTCATAGTTTGGGAGTAAATACGTTCTTCGCTGAAGGGATTTAGACATTGCTGTTCTTTACTACATTTTTGTGACTCTTAGTTTCATGCGCTGGTTATTTTTAGCTATCGTTGACCATGTGAATCTCAACTGTTGTCTTTCCATTCGTACCTGGCCTATCAGTACTCCGGTATTGGAACTGATCCAACAAAATAAAACCCAGTAAGTGTTCACTATCGACAACCGATTGACAATTAAAAACCAAGACTCAGCGCGTTGACTGTGTAGTGACCAGCGATCGTGTGGCTCCTCTAAGGATCCCGAATGCAACCGTGGTTTATTGCTTGTCTGTTCTGTACGCAGAATTCTGTGTACGCGTGCTATAGGAGGCCTGATATGAACTCAGCGCCACTCTATTCAGTCGTGCAACTAATTGCACGCAGCAAACGTTGGCTCCTCTCCTAACGACCCATCTATCCTTCCATTATCCAAGGTCGTTTGAACAGGACCTTTTCGAGCGTTGTTTAACGCACTCGAAGTTTTCACGCAATTCTCACCTGGCGCACTTTTGATTGTCGCCGAGTGGGATGCGGCCTACTTCGCGCTTCTCTTTTTTCTTCCCTTGGTTGCTTCCGTTGGTCCCAGATTAGACTAGAACTAACTGCTTATCATATTTTCCAACATTGCTGGAAATATACGGTTTGTTTCCACACCCTGATGCATTTTCTTAGTTTGATGTCTGATGGGACTATGTTTCGACTGCTCTTCAGGAAAGGTGTTTCAAATGGTTAGTGGACGAGGGTTGAGCGCATTATCGACCCTGAAAAATAGTGTACAGAGAGACACGGCAAGCTAGCGAGTTGATTTTAATCCTGCCCGGATGTTAAAGAATGGGCAGCTTGATTAAACGAAAGCAGGTGTAAAGCCAAAATAACCGAAAATGTACAGATGAATGCGACTATCAAAATATTAGTTACTATAGTCACTAAACCGGGGCATTGAATGTCTGTTGTTTGATCTAGGTACACAGACAGAGGCTCAGTCCAACCTGTATGATAACTTCACGAGTACAACCTCATAAATCACTGCTGAATGTATCGTGTTCACATTTGAATATGAAACGAATGAAAACAAGGAACGACTCTCTCAGCCTACAATAGTTCGTCCACTTGAACTCTGCTGATTATTTGAGTCCGAGGAGCAATACACGTTCATCCATATCACGTCTACGTATCGTTGCAACACACTACATTGTCCCGACACCTTGACCACACCCGCACCGGAAGGCGTTATTGCACCACGCGAGCCAGGCCACGCCCTCTCCGAATCATCCAATGAAACTGAAGATAAATCAAGGGGAAATATCATTGTTTGGCATACAATGAAGCAATGCTATTCTTGGTGCTATTTCCACCACGATTAAGTTGAGAACCATAAATCCATAAATCCAATTAATCCGTAGTCAAGCTATCCATCCCAAATATGATGAGAGGGATTTGTGAAGTACTGCTTCTTAGCTGCAACTTCACCACTTTTGGGGTCAATCGTTCTGTACAATGT
Source organism: Paragonimus westermani (assembly GCA_008508345.1). Classification (NCBI taxonomy): domain Eukaryota; kingdom Metazoa; phylum Platyhelminthes; class Trematoda; order Plagiorchiida; family Troglotrematidae; genus Paragonimus; species Paragonimus westermani. Next base: position 31,422 of record QNGE01001923.1, on the reverse strand, counting down.
TGCGACGTGTAGTTGACACTGGTAAGTGCACATGGTTTGAAGTTGAATTGTGTAGTAGCATGCGGTGTGCGGCTATTTTGAATTAACACATATACTGCCTTCCGTTCTCCTTCACGTCCTCGAAAACGCGGGCAGGTGGATGGAATCCACTGGCTTGAGGAATATGGCCAACCAGAACCCGACGTCAGCGGAGAGTGAACCTGTGGCCACTCTCAACTGATGCCATACTTGCTAGTCGTGGTGTGATTATGTACGTGGTGTAGTCAACAAGTAATTATGTGTTGAACCCCCGTCTACCGACACATCAAAATATCTTCCTGAAAAACAGTCGAAACGTTATCTCAACAGGCCTCGAACTTTCACATTGAAAATCACTCATATCTGATAGCAGTCTTCACATCCAACTAGAGCTTTCAGCCAACCTCGTTCAAAACGAAGTACTAGACTCGAGTTTTTCTCTCATTAAATCTCGCCAGTAGTGTATATCCTTGTCGCGGCCGGTAATTGAAATCCTTCAACGCTTCCATGAGGCAACCGTGCTGAGTACTGTGCCACTGACGTCAAATCAGGCAAGGCCGAATTATCAAATCTGGACGCTCAACTACTTTTGCTTGTGATCAATGATCGGGCTGCCCAAATGTTTTGAGAGGAGACACAGTAACTCTCCTGCTAACTTCAAATGAATTAATAGAACGCGTTGGGGTGTAGAAACAAGCCATATATTTCCCGTAATATCTAGAAACGCGACAAGCAGTCAGTCCTGGCGTAGTCTTGGGCCGAAGGCAACGAACAAAGGAAGGAAGCACAAGGTCGGCTCCAGTCCACTCGGCAGCACTCAAAAGAGCACCAGGCGAGAAGGGATTAGAAACTTCGGGTGCGTTAAACAACACTGGATGGTGTGAAATGCAGGTCAGCCGACTCTACTTTGAATGCCCGTGACTTCACGGATCAACTTTCGGGCAACGTGGACGCACCAAGGGACAGCGTTCATCTGAAGTAGGGGTTCGAACAGCAGTTCTGAAAAGAGAAACAATACGAAAAACATGAGCCAAAGGCCCAGTGAGCCATGCACGCGACTGTTTGGGAAAGTCTATTTTCCCCAAAGAACGGTTAATTTTTGAGATATCCTTAAAAATTAATTTGTAAATTTGAATTCCATTTTTTCGCGCCATAACGTGCTAAAACTTAAATACGGCACACGTTTTCCCTTCCGTCTTTGATTGGTCCATTCCACTTTCAATGGGCTAATTCCAGTAGGGTTGTCCAATGTTGTTCAAAAACTATATATATATACGCGGACGCTGGTTTTTCAAATTACCTATGGTTTCAGAGCAAATACATTCTCGGCTAAAGGTCACGGTCTTCTGTGTTCTTCTGGGTTCCCGGGTATCGTTAGGCGCTGTATCACGTGTTTGTGATTCGTATATTCGTGCGCTGTCAATTCTCGTTATTATTGATCACCGGGTCATAGCAACGATTTACACAAACGAAAGCTAAGACGGCACCGACAACACAACAGCATGCCCTGTTACACAACTGAACTTCAATTTGTACGCGCCTGTTGTTTCCAGTTGCGCGTTACAGAAGAGGTCCAGTTCGAGCGACGTTGAAGAATGAAGTAGTGAATAACTCGTTGGTGATGGAGCAAGCATCCGCTGCATGCAATTAGTTGCACGGTTGAAGAAAGTTACAGTGAGTTCATACTAAGCCTCCTATGGCAGGCGTACACAGAATCATGCCTAGAGAACAGACAACCAATAAAACGCGGTTGCAGCAGGGATCCTTAGAGAAACCACACGATTGCTGGCCAATGCAGTGGGCAAGTGTCCCGCAATTATGGAGTCCGCCGGTATGGCATCTTAAGGTCTAGAAGATCTTGAAACGGCCATTCGGACGCAAACAAAGACTTCGCAAATTTTTCGTGAAACAGTCAAATGCATATTTCTGGGCATATACGTACATATTGCCGAGTGCAGCAGTTGTGTTGCAATGGGAGACTTCAGCTATAGCTAAAAGTCACCTGCATTTCCATTTCTGTAGGAAAAATTCCTTGCAACTTTCTCCTAATAAAGACATGGTTTTTGCCTTCGTAATTGATTTAGCGTTGTGAAAGTAATTCCGCTGAAATCTTCATGAATTTTGCACTTTCTTCTCTTCGGGAACACTCAACTTCTGGTGGTTTGTGAGATGTACGTGAATTTTAACTCCTGACCATCGTGCTTCACAACAAATATCGAAGTAAATTCAAATGAAATCTATGCCACCAGGTTTGTTGGTTAGTTATCTGTCAGAATGATTTGTCCAGCCTGTTTTGTTTTCACTGTTTCAGGTAGAAACCAGTCGACGAAACGTCAATTCCCAGAACAATTGCACCTGACGTTATCATGTGGTTGTTTCCGTCCACAGTCCAAATGGGACAGTGTAAAATGGGTAGTATGCTCCACTTCACCACTGGCAACCTGTGTACCATCTAGTTCATTGCCTTCAGACTGGGTTTTATTCTGGCATATCGTTTGTGCGCAGTCTATTGCTCACTTATCTGATGGTATGTGAACCACTATTAAGCGCGTCACATATGTGATCAAAACGTTTCTCATTTGTACTATTTCAACTACACCATTTCAATCTTCGTATCATGTATACTTATGACTGATGATTGGTGGTCTGTGTTTCCAACAGCTGCAGACAACGGATTGCCAAAAGGATGTTTTCCAGTATTCCGTTATACTGTTGAAAATTTCACAGGAGTTTATTACATGAAAGTGTATTTCCCAGCAAGTCACTTCTACGAGACGAATATAATGTACCTTGAACGGTTCAAATTTGAGTTTATCCTGAATTCCTTGATGTGTTTCTCATCAGCGATGCCCAAAGGTTGAGTCACCCGGGCGGAGCAGCCTAGTAGCTGCTATATACTTGACGTCGTTCATAGGTTAAGTCAACTTGGTTTAGTAGCTACTTGTTTGAACGCTTACTTCATACTCACTGGTGAGCAGTCGGAAGCATTCGAGATTTTTATGTACCTCAAGAGTTGTATCAGAGCTAATTGAATATCTGATGAGATCACATATCGCACATTAAGGTCTCGGGTGGATTTGCCAGTTTGGCAGTCTGTGGAGTTGGTATTTTCGCAGTCTTTTCTTGAAAGGCTGAGCGTACGATACCACCGAAGGAACAATCCAGTTGTGAAGTCTATTTAACGCCCGCACGTGCAGTAGGCACTCGCACCAGGACACCATCCTTTTTCTTGACTAACAGTATCGGAGCAGCCCACGAGAACGCTGACGGAAGGAAGACACCTATCTCCGACATTTCTGCCAAAAATTTCCCCACCTGTTCTTGAAAATGGATTGGTAGCGACGAGTTGCTCGCGAACCAGGTCTGTCTTACCTGTGCCACTAATGTGTTGCGCAGAATGAATGTGCCCAGGCTATTGTCCTTACCATCAGAATGTCTTTAGGTGCTCCTCTATTATCGCCGTACTTTGTGCACCACACGCGCTGGAAGGTGAAGAACAATTCCGCTGATAAATTTTTGACATTCCGTCTCGATTTGCTTTCGCTTGTTGACTGTTAGCAGGCTCTGAGGAAAATTGCAAGTGTACTGCACTGTTAGGCAGGTCCAGGATACACCCGGCGGTGACTACGTACTCACTCCCGAAAATGAAACGGAATGGTAGTTTTGGGACAATCAGGAGTCTTAATGTACAAGACCATTTCCTTACCTGCACATCTACGCGAGCACATGTCACTATATATAACTAACGGCTAGATCCAATAACGGCAAGTTGGCTGGTGGTGTATGTCTCTTTCACATGTAGACCAGGTATAGATTCGGAATTCAGCGAACAATCATAGTGGCGATCTGCAATTTGTGCCTCCAAAACGGGACAGAATGTAAAATCTTCATCCTTATTGGGAAACGCGGGGAATATGCAAATGACAAAACGCAGGATTACCAACGTGTGTGCGCACTCACGCGCTTGCTTAAAATTATGAGGATAAACACGTTGCAGTCGCGAGAATGTCGGGCGGTTTTGTTCGTGCTCCAGAGTACGGAAGGGACTGAATTATTTCGTACGTATTGACGTAAATTGAGGGAAGAGTGCTTTCTGACTGTTACTCTACTTTTGCTCTATCCGAAGTGCCTACGAAGATAAGGATTTTCAAACACATCCATGAAACTTCTCTTATTATGATTCATTTCCAAAGGAGGGTATATTCAGGTTACCCGATAAAAACTAGCAAACATTTGCAGTGTTATTGTAATGCCTAGAAGGCATACCGTGAAACTGTATAGCTTCGCTTTGGCTGTGCCTTAACTGTTTACGGAGTTGTGTCGTTTATTGCTCATCCCTGCAACGGTTTCTTTTGGCTATTTTTTTGTTCCGTTCATTTGTCTTTTTCAGGTCTCCGCGCAACATATGGAAAAAATCGAGTTGCCGGTTAGTGAGATTTGACTGTTCTAGTGAGCAGATTTTGTGGCGAAGTATGTATACTTAACTTATGTGTAATAAGGTGAAGAGACAATTCAATTTTACCCATCAGCACGCATTTCCTTCAAAAATTGGTTTAGGAGTGTTTCAAAAACTTTGAAAGTGTTTGAAATAGATGAAGAAATTGATTTTGATGAAATCGCCTAATCTGGAAGGGCTACAAATTCGCTGGTTGTTATTTTTTTCACGGCCCGCCGTTGCCCTTGTGGAGCCCCCAAAGTGGCTGCAGCGTCCCTCAAAAAGTCACAGTAAGGACCGTGGTGGCATATACTGAACCGCACGGACTGGAACATTTCTAGTACATTTTCTAAAAGGGTCCTCAACGAGTTCTCAAATGTTCCTTGGGAAAAATGAGGCTGTTCCGAAGAAAGACAAAAACAACCACTGACGATACTGAGTAAGTCTGAACGATACAGTGTGACTTAGTATGCGCTCTGCAACTGGTTTGAGCTGGTCGTCAGTGTTTAGCTTGCGAGTTAAAAGCTTTGAGGAGTGGCGACCCCATCGGCTGTCTACCAAATTCAGTCCGTAAAGTAGTGTGTTGATAGCGACCTGTAACGTTCGGTGGAATGCTCGCTGTACGACGTGTGAAACAGTCCCAAAATTCAGTCGCATGTTGCACCTAAGCTATTAAATAAGTTCGTACGATGTATGTTACCCGGTTGTCTGCATGTCATGGCCATGTGGCGCGAACTCGGACCACATACACTTCCGGTTTACTCGTTCTTCGACGACCGGCATCTAGCCTCCCTAGCTAATCTGCGTGTTGGTGCCATTTGGAGCACTGCAAAAGACTACCTATAAATTTCGTAGGATAAATATTCGGTCCCTACTCTCAACGGTCTTTTGCTTTTCGCGTCTGGTAAACTCGTGCCTGAGAAAAACGACTTAGTACGCCGTGCATTTGATTAGTAAACCCGTTCAAGTGATCTTTTTCACAGGTATATCTTTCGTATGAGTTATTTTTGTATACTTTACATGTATTCGTTCTTAACTCGACTCATTATCCATTCTACTATAATGAGGGCTCAGTCACACTTTTGCCATACGCTTCGGTCAATGCACTAGCCTCACCACTTGCACTCCTTTGAGAGAATACTCCTAAATTATGGCTTGCTCAGTTATATGCCACGTTCTTGCCGCGGCAAATTAGCTCAGGGCTAGCCCGTTTCACCGCGTGGTTGTGGCACTGCCACCTCACGTCATTGACGGGATGGACGATATTCAAGAGTTGCCGAACTCCACAAAACCCTACGAGCAGATAGAACTGGGCGTAATCAGGCGCGTTGGTTTTTCCGACCGCCAGCGTACTTCTCAGCATCTGAGTGCCACTGAGCTCGGTGACCGTAAACCATCGCAATTCCTTCGTCATATGCAACGATTAGCAGGCACGACACATACGCAGGAGGCTCTACCTAAAAAGATGCAGCTGTAACCTTTGCCTAGGGATATACAGAACATCCTTGGCGCAAATCTGTCGGCAATCTTGTCAAATTTGGCTGATACTTCCGACCGGATTGGGTAGACATACGGCAGCGCTGTTTCCAAACTCGCTCCGAGTGGTCAGGGCGCGGTCGCCACTTATACTGCTCTGTTTACTGATCTAACTAAGGAACTGTGGTCTTCGACGTTGCAGCTTTCGCTACACGCTTGATTCCTCTCTTTGGTGGACACTTTAGCTACTCGGGAACGCGTGCACGTTGTCAACATCTACCGAACGCTGATCCCTTTCACTGCCGGTAACACCGCACTTCTGCACGGGCGCCTGAATTCCCCGAAACCCTACACAATTCGTGCAGTCGCAGGCAGTTCAACCAATTTTTCATATCTACGGATGTCGCTAGTCCGCCTGGTGATCTTTTCTTTCTAAAAATCACATTTCGATGATGCAATTTTCATGCTAGACCCAGATGCCGAGGTCAGCGTGTTCTACGTGAAGTCTACGACTTGAATGGATTTGCCACTTCTAATCTTCGCGCGGCTAACGGAAACAATATCAAAGTGTCCGGTGGATGCCGTCGTACACTTAACTTAGATCTTCGTGGGTTTCTATCGTGGGTCTGGATGTTCACGACTGCCGACATTCGAATGACAGTAATCCGCGTCAACCTTCTCCAGCATCCTGACACTTTGACATGGTCTGGACGACGTCGTCCAGTCAACCAAACGACAACGCTTACTGTCACCGGGATATTAACCGTTAATTCATCAATCAGTTTCGTGTATCGGGACTCTTTGGATTTATATTATTTCACTCTCTTTTCGTCCAGTGTTCGATTGTTTCTTCGAAAGTCTCGAACTCTGTCTGCAGGAGGAGGTTCCACAATACACTATTTAATGAATGTGGGCCTGCGCGTTCTCGTTCAATCTCGCAACTCGTCGCAGGACTTCCTAAATATGCTCACACGGATTTTGATCACATGCTCGAACTTGGAATCACCCACTCGTCCATTCTCCTCTGGCCCACTCCATTGCTCGTACTGCGTGAAAAGTCGGGTACTCGGCGCCCTCGTGATGATCATCGTTCGTTCAACAGCGCCACGCTGTCCAACAGGCACCCAGTCCCGCATATACAGTACGTCACGGCTCGCCTCCACGGTACCCGTGTGTTCTCGGAAATCGATATGATGTTCGTTTGCCACCAGATCACGGATGCAAACAAAGGCGTCGCCAGGATAGGTGTTATCCTAACAATCGGTTTACTCGAATTTCTGCGGGTGCATTTCGGTTAACGAAACGCCACCCGAATATTTCTACACTTCAGCTATGATGCCACACGTGTTCTGGATTTTGTCCACCGTTAAATGGACGACTTACTAGCTGCAAGCGCTCTCGAAGAAGAACACAATATCCGTCTGCGACAGCTCTTTGACAAATCAGCAACTTTCAGCATAGCGATTAATAGGGATAAAAGCGTTTCTGGCCAGACCGCAAAAGTGATCAGCACAATATTCGACCGCAAACCGACAATGTAGAAGTAATCGCCATTTTTTAATCAGAAATTCTCACTGCCGTCCGTCGATTTAACGGGATGTTCAATTTTTATGGACGTTTCTTCTCATTTCCCCACCCTGCTTGCGCAGTCTTCAACCGATTGTGTCCTCGACCGTGTCGGAGGCTAGGTAGTGAGGTCAGTGACGGACATTGAATCCTGCGGTCGTACCGAGGATGCCTTGGCCGTTGCCCTTATAATACACTGCTTAAAATCGGTCGAAAACTTGCGCCAGTGGACGCAACACACACTGCAAACAGCGCTGAAAATCAACAGCTCGCTCACGGACTCCGGAAGCCCATCGCCTTCATTTACAGTTGACAGAAATTTTTGCCTTCGCAGGAGGTGCGTTTCAAAGTTTTCCTGAGATGAAAACGGTAACGATGACTCGATTCCCGGATTTCAGATGTTAAAATCTGATAATAACTCAGCAACTCAACACTTGATAACAAAAATGTTGTCCATGACCTCCAATGGCCGTTTTTCTGAATCACTTTCAAGGAAACGTCCAGATAGTTTACACATTTACATGCACAAATACCACGCTTAATAGAGCATCCATGGTCTTGCTACACCGAGCTATCAGGAACAGCATGACGTTCGCGGCGACAACTTTCAAAATAAGCTTCAAGACAGGTGCGGATTTTAACCGCCGCCTACCCCGTATAGTGGCCGTTTCATGACTGACCTTGGTGACTGGAGTTTCATAATTATTGCGTTGCAACTAGTCTGAAGATCAAGCGATGAAGATAGAATGCGCTCATACCATTAGCTACCGCGTCCACTTGACTGAAATTATGAACATCAGCTAAGTATACTGTGTTCGTTCACGCTATTGGCCGTCCTATCCGATCGGCTTTTACTATGAACAACATGAAGAACAAACACATGCGGGAAGTGTTGAGAAACTTTCAGCTGAGGCGCTCGGAGTATGTGCTAAGTGTCATTTCCAAGTTCGCTAAAGGTCACGTCGCAATGAAGATTCTTGTGCACCGCGATAGAAAGTTGGCGTTCTGAACATCAAGTAGTGACCGCTTAAAGAATCCTCCGAGTGGTTGGCACACATCTTGGGTCGATCCGTTTCCCTGTAATGTCTTCTGTGGACAACACATAACCAAAATCGAGCTAGAAGCAATGCGGTAGATTGAACAAAACTAACTGATGAATGTTCTTGACGACTCAGTGTAAAATATTGCTTTCTTTCCGCCGTTCCGCGTGCGCTAAGGGTGGTAACAGCCACCACCATTTCCAGGGCCAAAATTTTGCCGACCAAAAACCACCTGAAATGCTGCGAAATGGGAGAAGAGTACAAAGTTCGCATAGACTAAAGAGCTGGAAATGCTGGTATACATATTTTATCGTCAGATGTGTTAATATCCTACTTGAAATATAATGCCAACATCGCAATGGTCGTACATTTCCATTTCGGTGGTATCTTTAAAACGCCTTATGGTTAAGCGATATAAAGCCAGAAAGCCATACACTCTACGTCGAAAATTGCAATGAATTTATAAGACTGGATGAAGTGATCTAACGCCAATAATGGGTTGCTTTCGCGGGAATGGTGGTAATCTTTTTCATCACCGAACTAGTACTTCCAACACTTATTTAATGTACTCACTTTCCACACCAATACTGCTTGCCTGCAATTGATGAGCTGTGGGCACTTTGACTCGAATTTAGATTTCGCTAATCAAACAACTTTTACCATAGAATGTTGCTTTCCATCCACGCATTACTAAGTGGAATCCTTGAATGAAACTGGTATTACGGAAATCTTTGTAAACTAGTACATGCGGCATTCTCAACTTATTTATGCATAGATGCACTTTTGACCACACCCGACCTAATCTCGCTTAATTAGCGTTCAGATTGTACATTACTTGCAAGTCACGTCCATACTACGAATCAGCATGAAGGTTAATAACAAGAGCGTGTTCATGAAAATATTCAGGAACAACTCAAACTTTCGTCGGTATCTGGAAGACTTTAACATATTCCAAAGGGAAACCTGCACTAGTTTCTTTGTCTGCACTTCTCAAACTTCAGCAATTGCAGAGAAACAGGGGAGTATATTTGCTGCCAGGCTGCCTGTGCAGAGTTCTCGTCTACAAGTGCCTACTCTGCACACCAGACGGTTGCTGCTGAGCTGCAATGTATGCGTACAGTTTGTATGATGTCTATTTTATATTCGCCTATTGCAGTCACAAGGCATCGTGGGTAGTTCGCTATCGTTGTGGTGCATACCGTCTTGAGAAGACCAACCTGGAACACTCACACGACTTCTAAGCTGGACGTCTGAGCCTATAGTACGGAAATAGGCTTCTCAAGGTCGCAGATGAGCATTATGTCGTGGAGATGACGGGACTCCTTAAAAGTACGCACAAAAGGATGTTATCCGTTAAAAACAAGTTCAGAAGTAGGATGCATTTCGACGACTTACGCAACCCACGAAGGAAACAAGATGTGACGAACCTATTAAGTTTCGCGACCAACGGAAAGTGGGAGAACAGTGTTGTTTGCTGTTTATTTGGAGGCTTTCGCAGTTTGCGTTCTTCATCTCCAAAGGCTCTTTCCAAATTCAATCCAAATTTGCCGGCGTCAATTTAGCTAACTTCACCCACCAGTTAATTCATGGTGGCCATCGTGGCAAGCCGTGCTGGTTGATGTATCTAGTATTGGTCTGAGGTTTCTTTAAGCATTGATGCCTAATGAAACAACCGCCAGAAACCGAGTAATTTCAGGGGGTAGTTTGGAAATGCTGTCCTGTAAGTGTGCTGTTAAAATAATTTTCGTCAATCGTTCACCTGCGCATTGACAACCAATTCGCGAGGTTTGCTCCAGGTGTGCTCTAGCATTCTACCGCTTTTATTTGACGAATGATGTCTTCCGGCGCTGCCGTCACCTCATAGGCTCGGACACCTTTTAACGAAACGGCACATATTAATGAATGCGCGACATCGCATCACAATTTACCAGGTCGCTGCAGGCTATAAAGTCTGTGATTCTGGAAGCCTTTCAGTACCTGTGTGATGAGTGATTGGCTCGCCAACCTGCACGGGCGTCTGATTCGTTAAACTGGAGTTTTCTGTTTGATAACCGCACAACCAAACTAGTGGAGAGCGAGCATAAGCACATTAAGCTTGAGGTGTGTGGACGTTGGACATTGTGCACGTTGTTCAAACGTAAGTGAACTTTTGCAGAGTAGGTTTCCCGATAACATTTTTACTGCAAGCCTAGAACGTGTGAAACTGTTCTGACTACCAGCGGGATGTAAACACCTCCCGACAATTCTGAAATCTTCATCGGAATATACAAGATGTGTTTTCCTCAGGCATTAAAGTGGTAATAAGCCTGAGGAGGTCGTCTATGAAAAAGGCATGTGGAATTTCCGATATACCGAAATGAGCAAATGAGACTACTGTTTTATCACCCCGGTTGATGACATTTAGCCATATTGCCGCGTTTTTCCTCATGACTGACAGACAGAGAGGCAGGTTGGCAGAGAACTGTGGGTGACCGCTATCCGCCACTGTTCCTGCTGAGGTTGTACCCACCAGACTGCCTGAACTCGTGGTATGCATGATTCTCACTATCACACACTTGCGTTTGAACATGATCAGAATCGCAAAGGACACATGTCAGGACATTGCTGTTACGTCGGGTTGCTTGGGTGGCAAAAATAATAGCAGGTATGTATTAGCACTTTGTGGCATAAAAGAGTTGCTGTCAAAGCATTTCGATTTTCTACTGCACTGTTCTCTCCACGGACGTGAGATTGTGCAAATAAGCCGCAATAAGTCACTCAGTAATCCGTGGCCGGAGAAAAAGGCACGATCAACCGAAAACTGGTGCGGCTGCTCCGTTGTTCCAATTGAAGGGCTACAAGAAAAAATGGTCAGCAAACGCTCAACAGCTGAATCAAATACCCCCGTAGCACTTCATCCAACCACTCATAAGTTTTTGATCCCCCACATTTCATCAGCTAGCAAGGCGGTGTGCGGGTCCGATGAAACGAGTCACACGGTCAATTCCAAAATAGGTGCCACGGTTGTTTCCACAGGAAGGAGAAAGTCCACACTGGAAAGTCAAGTGATTTGTGAGTCTGCTGTGAGTGGAAGTCTTGAGGGATCCTTCAGAAACAGTACACATTAAGCGAGCTACTGGAGGTAGCTTGAAGCAATTCAGAACGGAGGTGAGGAAGCATATTGTAAAAACAGTGACATTCAAACATGCAAACAGTGGAGTTTGCTAGATTAGCTAACGAACGCAGGGTCCCGTGAACCTGGACAAGGACAACGCAAGCTGTGTTCAGTACTCTCATCGCTGTGGTTAGTACCAATATTCGTGTACCGGACACCGACAATAATAAGTCAAATCCACCTGTGTGTACTGCTGGGCGACTGAGCAACTCACCTGAGATTGGCAATCGCAATCTCCTTGGGAAGAGTGCAGCAATCTCCGATTTCTTCGGCACTACCAGTTGTGATCCCACGACCTATTCCAAGACCACTTAAAACCTGACTTTCAAAATCAGCCTTGATCATTTGCTACAAACTTGTGTGTCATTTTTCAATGTGGCAAATTTTATTTCGGTGGCAAGCTCACGAGTGCTTAAGTGATTGGGAATATATTGTTTCGTGAACAGACGATGAGGCCTACGAATGCAGGTATAAATACGTGTATATAAACAGGTATATATTACAAACGCACGCATGCCCTTCAACGCATAACGTAATACAAAAGCGTGCAATATTTATATAAACCTATGCGTCCTCCACCATGTATCAGTGCATGAAAACATTCCACCACGACCGAGCACTCGACAACTCGTAATGGTTGAACAATTCACGAGAACAGCAAAATTCTTTGGATTTTTGAGCAAATGACGAAGTCCAGTCGAGAGGTCCCTACATTTCGCAACAAAGGTATATGCTTTCCTATCTTTCATTACAACGCGAAAGTTTTTTTACATATTTTTCGGGACCATCTACATGGAGTAACGGGGTATTTCCTCGATAGTTCATCTTCCTCATCCGCAGTTCGGGTTTTTTGGCATGACCTTGAGTATAAAGCCAGTGACCACCTTGGGGAGAAAGCATTGATGTAACTACTCAGCATTTTTATCGAATTGTAAGGAATTTCAAGAACAGTCTTCTCAGGAACATGTAACTTCTACTTTTCTTCGGCAAGCGGCATTTTTCCCTCTTACTTTGTTTGTTTTGTTACTACGTTCACATATTTGAATTGCTGCGAAATAATCAACTGTGTTGTGCTTTATTTATGTGGCTTCACAATGTGTACATTGATCACGCTGTCCTCAGCGCGCTCCTCAAGGATGCGTCGAGAAATATACCATTGTTATTATGTTACATGCATATTTCCACGTCAACCGTCGCATTGATAGACTACATGGACGAACCGAAAATCGCCTTAAACGAATTGCAGAACTCCTTACGTTGTGGACGAAATGCGAAACACTGCATACGCCCATTCTGGTTCCTTCACGATTTGTCCTAAATTCCGCGAACTCGCTCGGCCGGTTGACAGAGGATGCTCCAAGACGTGGCCTTCTTTGCCTCATTTCCTGGGTGCACTGTGGAGGTATCAAGGGCGGCATTCTTCTTCCGTACCATTCCAGTGATAACCATGTTGTTGTCGTCGAATCATTCCGGGCGCTTCTTACGCTCCAAGCCGATATTCTCGGTGGCTGCTGCCGTAATATGCTCTCTGAGTTGTTACCGCATAACCATGGGGTTGTTGGAAGCAAGGACATCGTGCGGACGAGCGGCCAATGTACGTCGGAACACAGCCCTCGTCTCGGGTTTCTCTTATCATTCGATATCCACCTTCTGCCGTTTTCCTGATGATCTAGAATAAACAGACTTGCGTGCATGAGTGAACAATTTGGTCCTCACCAGCCCATGATCGGTGCTACTTGAAGTGCCGCGCATCAACCGCATGCCATGCACTTCACGGCGGTTGCGCTGCCCCACAATCAAATAGCTGGCTGAATGGTGATGACCGCCTCGTGGACGAGTCCAGGTCGTGGTGCTGCGCGCATCCACACAGAATCGGGTGTACGTGATAGCCAGCTAGTGAGTAATACACAGGTGGAGCAGACTATCACAGTTCTGTAGTGTCCGAGGAATCACCGCCAAACTACCGAGTCGCACCCGACTCAAGCGTTCTAGTCACCCAGGACACACAGTCGGTCACTCACTGGCGCTGACCGGATTGTGGTGGACATTTGCTCATAGATGTGTTCCTTTTCATCATTATTGTGACGCAGGGTTAAACCATTAACACTAACAAGGGTGGCACATTTATCTTGATTGAGTAGCAAATGGATGGACATGATTTGACGGCTGATGCCGCGCGGTTCGCCTATCATCAAAGTATTGAGGCTACCAGCGTCTGTGGAACCGACACAATGTTCCAGAACATCGTCTGCCGGGTATCCGATCCAGTAAAACGTGTGCCTAGCACCTGCCTTCCGTAACTTATTCTGGTCTGCAAGCCCTGTTTCACTCAAGGCTGCTACGTCGATTCTATAGTGGCGCGGATCCGTCGCGAGCAGTGCAGCGCACCGTGCCGGCCGTCCCGTGTCACTTCGTCGATCAAGCAGGGTGCGCACGTTCCATGTCCTAACGGTAGGCCTCCTGTGCTCCCGGGCCTGCCTCAGGCTTGTTTTTGGGTTACTCGAACTTCAGTGGGCATTATCTGCTCAAGGATTGCGGTTGAAACGGAAGTATGAGAGTCATTGTCGGGCACTAGCTCAGTTTCGCCTATTCGCTCCGCCACCTGCAGCAGGTAGGTTAACTCGGTTTATCCTGCCCGACGGCAGATGCAATAGGAAATGTGGCTCATTTTGTATCGTGTTTCATATTATCTTTGGATACTGCCAGATAGCTTGGATTGGGCAGCAGATCGGTAAGAGCCCTCACCTAAGCTCTTTATATCAAAGGCCCTAACCGCAATGCAACAGGTGACACACATGCGTAGGCATCAACACCAACCACCTAGAACAGGCTTAAGAGTCACCCCAAGAAATTCGGCACATTAGCATAGGGACAGTAATATTGCGCAGGAAAAACTATTACACATGCACAGCATCGTACGTGGCAAAACAAATGTAGGATCGAACCAAAACACAACGCACTGGTACCATTCGCAATGAACCCACCTACTTTTTGGCTAACAGTTCCTCTTTAGTTGATGTGATGTGGCTGGACCTGCAAGGACTGAAGTCGCAGCCGGCACAACCAGCCAGTTCATGCAACATAAGACTGACCACCACAACAGGATAGCAGAAAAGCTCGGCATGCGTACTGATAGACGTGCAGGCACACTGGTATAAGTTGCTGTGAACAAATGTGTATGCATGTGTGCGTGCACTAATAAACATCCTCACTACATACAAATTGCATATGAACATATAAGCATGTGTATATAATACAACATATATACGTATAATATACACATCATGTGTATACATACATAAAACGTCCTAAATATATATATATATATTTGAGCGTACGCCTTCAAACGAGTAGTTGACACATGTAAGTAAAAATAATTATCACGTCCACTTGTTGCAAACTTATAGGAAAGCATGCCCTTATGTTGCAAATTATGAAACTAAAAGATGTGCGTTTAAAAACATATATACCCGATACATACACATATATACAACATGAATGAGAACATGCTCCGGTGTGTATATCTTTATGTAACTGATACATGGAAAAATGTGTGCACATTATTGCACGATCGTGTATATATACTCATTTTGTATAGGCTTATGTAACATAAATATAATTGCTACAACGATCACTTGTCGGAAGCTTATGAGTTTAATCTTCTCCATTCACTTATATAAAACGCTATCAAAAATAGGCATCGAGTCAATTCGATCGCGACGTCTTGGGTCGATCATTACACCTCCGTATCAACTCACATTCGGACACCATCGCCACAGCTTTTGCCGTTCGCCTACATCGCAGCTTCCCAAATGGCTTAAGAGATAAGGGCTCTTTTTCCAAACCCTGCCAATTCGGGAAATGATACGCGCGAACTTCTCTACTGCAAAATGTTCCCGTACTTGAATTACACTTCCAAACAGAATCAGGACCAGTAAAAACATTCAGCGTTTTACAAATGCTTGGGCAGCTGTATTACGCTACCGAACACAATGTCTATCTTCAAACTCTGCGTGTCCTCTAGTAACTTTTTGAATGTGTTCTGGGGAACACCTGGCCGTCAGCTGCATGTAACGAACATGCCCGCCACAGCTATCGTACTCCTCCAAAAAACAGCTTGCTTGAACGGTTTCTTGTATCCCTATCTTTCATTTACACCCTCATCTAGCGTTCGATCTAATGCATGCTCGTGAAACCGTTAGAAACTCAGCATTATTTTTTTTCGTGTGTATCACTGTGCACGCATTACTCAGGTTACCGAAAAATGCGAGATTGACGCTCATTAGTAAATTCAACTGAATGACCTTATATTAGCTACACTTAGAGTACGCACATCGAAAGCAAACAGGTTTATAATCCACATGCATGTTTTCTCCATACAAACATTTATGTGCAAGTTCGTTATATTTCACTCATCCTCGTAATTACCAGGATTATGAGACTTGTAAGCCCTCAGACTACGATTAAGAGCAGCCGGTGTTAAGAGATTACTGACCATCCACACAAAACCGCGTGAAAAATCTCTCCCGCATAGCTCACACAACCGCACCGAAATCTTGATTCACCTCATTTGTTTTCTCCCTCGCCTCAAACCCTCGTTGTCAACCACCTAACAAACTTCTCATATTATGAAATAAGTATTATGGTTTAGATATCGGTCTTACAAAACAAATTGGCGTCACACTCCGCACGGAGTTTTGACTGCCACGTGATAATCGTTCCAGAGGTAGCTGCCGGTTACCCAGTTATCGTGAACTACCGTAACAACTGATTGGCAACGTCATATATATTAGTAACCGACACAAAACTGTTGACATTGTATGTTCTTAGTCAGAGAATGTATACATACACATTATTCGTCACACCTCATGTCAACACTCCACATTTTCTTATTTGACACGTATGATTTTGCTGTCTTCTCTATCACGTCAACATCCGTTTTGCATGGAAATCTGCGTCGGGTGGACGCACAAACCCTTTAATGCCCGATATTTAACACAGACGTCTGATGATTGTTGGAGCAACGTTTAATCTACTCATGTCATCTATAGATAGCATGCAGTAAGGATAGTCCCGTCTGTAAGCACCGAGCGTTTATAAGTTCCTAGCTCGATTCGGTTCCAAAAGGGAAGATGGTCGTACTGGCGAGTTTCTCTTTAATGAGACGCTCATGTTCGGGAGAATTATGATACACTAGGTAGAGGATGACAACAACAAACCCCGATATCGAAATCAGCAAATATGAAGATTCTGAGATTAACATTTCACGTAGATATGACCAAATCGCATAATGGTGAACCCATCATGAGCGAGTAAAAAATAAGTCCGGGAGGGAAAATTAAGGAAGATCAACTACGCGAAAATTAGTTTCTGCAAGTAGAGGATATGAGGATTTATTGATATATCAAGGTTAACATTCATGAAAGAAGTGATCTGTCACGCACGTAACTTGAGTGGTCTTGCCAGTGCAAGAAATGTTCGTAATGATTATCACAAAGAACACCAAAGTAAGGGGACGAACCAACGAATAAGGGTTGAGTAGGACAGAAAACGTGGTCGTCAACTTTTTTATCAACACATAACAGTAATCAAACACTCAACGCAAACACCTACTTTGATATCTGAATAATTGACGAGATTTTCAACTTTTAGACGTTTTCAAGAAATCGACGTAGTGCTGTGCCTGACTGTTTGCCAGATTTTGGGATTTCCCGTTCTCCCCCATCGCAAGCGACCTATTCCAACACTGTTCCGGCGCCATTTGTGTGATTAATGCAGAATTCCTTTAAAAATGAACTTGGACTTATTTTCCTGTGTGACTACGAACTATTCGATATATCGATTCATACAAGAGTTTGTGAAAGTTGAATTAATTTAGAATCGGATATTTTGGAATAAATCAGTCCAACAAGCGAAACAATATTTTCCTGTTGCATGCGTCAAAGTTGTGGTAACTACAATCTACTTATTTTCTATTTCAACCTTTCTGCTTGAAACCTCTTTTTATGATTCTTTCTGTATCGCATCCACTTTTCTGCAATGATCATACACATGCCAGTGTTCATCGGACGTATACGCTGAGAGGTAGACGCTATTTGTTTCACTGTGAGCAGCTGTTCGCTCTTGATCTCGGTCCCAGCCATCGGTTCTTTTGGATATTTTCATTGGCTGACGCACAAAGCCCGATTGTTGCAGTTGACTTCCTACCACCTCCCGGTACCACATTCAACGCTGGCAGTCGGAAAGCTGATCCGCAGCACGACCACCTTGCGTGCAGTTAGCGGGGCTACATCAATGAATTTGAATGGACTTCAGCCGGCTTTACCAAATAACGGTTTTGCATCCGTCATTCCTCAACATTCACACCTTATTAATTCGTCACACCTGATAACACCATTCAAACAAAAAGTGTTTAAAGACATCGTCACTAAAGGGTCACACACATCCGCGTTCCCCAGACGGTTGTGTGTTCGCGTAACATTTCATGTAGGGAAGTGGGCGTGTACATTGAAGTTCTTGGGTGTCCCAAAGTTACCGGTCCATGTCATTCTGGGCAATGATTATTTAGTGGCCACGCGATGTATTCTGGATCAAACTAACCTTGCCGTACGCACATGTGGTGTGAGTTTTCTGCTAGAACCTGTGTATAAAACATTATCAGGTCTTGTGGGGGTCAGTAAAAACAGCATCCAACCAATGGGGAAGTGCACGTTGAGGTCGAATGACAGATGCTTATAAGCGGCATTATCTCACAGCTTCCAACACACATAGCACAGAGAGCACGGGAAGTAGTTGAAGTGCACCAGGCGACATTCTTGTGGGAGAGACAACCGCCTGGACGCACTCACTTTGTATGACAAAGCATTAGCACGGGTGAGGCACGCCCGATTCGGCAAGCGGCTTGCCCCCTACCGACCCACCTTCAAGGCGGGTTGGAGAAATTGTTGACAGATATGTTAGTGAGAAATATTATCCAGCCGTCAACATCCTCATAGACGTCTCCGGTAATGTTAGTCAATAAAAACGATGGTTCCCTAGGATTATGTGTTGACCATCGTCAGTCAAACGCGGTAACTATTGATGCCTTGCAGGGCACCGAGTGGTTTATTGCTCTTGATTTGGACTCTGGTTACTGGCACGTTGAATTGGAGTCCAGTGGTCGCTTGAAAACCGCGTTTGTGATACCTTCTGGTCCGTACGAGTTTGAAACCACGCCATTCGGATTAACGAATGCCTAGGCCACCCTTCAAAGGCTAATGCAACAGGTGCTCGAAGACTCACTTCCAAAGCAGTGTCTGGTTTAGTTAGATGACGTGAATGTACGCGGCCGTACCGTTGATGAACATTTACATAACCCATCCGGCGTCATTTCAAGACTAACTGGGGCTGGGTTGAAATTAAATCCAACCAAGTTTTTGTTCATGCGGTCTTAAGTAAAATATTTAGGACACGTTATCTCACGATCTGGTGTGAGCCGTGATCCCGAAGTTTTGCGTAGGATGAAAGATTGGCCAACTCCCGAGAGGGTTGAGGAAATCCGTAGCTTCCCTGGGTGAGCTTTTTATTATCAGCAATTCCCCCCCGGTTTTCTGACGTTGCTGAACCCCTAACATTGTTGGCGGAAGATAGACAAATTTTGGAGTAGACTGAAGAATGTCATCAATCGTTTGATCGACTGAAAAATGCGTTATGCACTTCCCGCGTTCTAGCGCTCCCAGATACAAGAGAGGACGCGAAAACGCTCGTCCTGGATACTGACGCTAGTGACGACGTCACAGGGGCTGTATTGTCTCAGCTACTGTTGTCTCAACAAGAGTGGAGGAATTTATCGAACCGTTTGTCAACAACCAAAGTTTACACCAAGATACGGGTAATCTGTTGATCTGGTTAATGCCTCTCACTATTCAGCGACAGAGATAATCTATCCTCGAAACGATTAGCGAGGGGGCGCTCGTAATAACTGGATTTATTACGGCACCCATTGAATCAGTGTACGAGGAAATTGAGTCTGTCAGTTGAAATATGAAAATCCTCAGAAGTCAAACAGAGAGCGCCTGTACAACAAATCGACATCGGGCACCGAACAACAATGGTGAACGATAAAACGAGTTGAGCTCATTCAAACAAATGGTCATTGGTTGGGTCAGGGCAAAACGACTGTTTGTGCATCGAGAAGCGAGGGGAATCGTTAGTTACTCAAGAAAAAATAGAGAATCAAGGTGGCTAATTTTGGCGTTTGGAAGTTTACAGGGCTCGGACTGAATAGGGGCAAGGGAAACGGTAAAAGTTGATGGTGTAAGAACGAAGATGAGTAATGTAGTCTATTTGGTGAAGAGAGCAAAGCGTAGGGCCACCTTTAAACATCAACCAAAGCTCAGCAGTCACAAAATAACGCAACAGACCTTGACAAAATCAACAGCCACTTCATGGGGAGTATGTTGTTCTGGAGGCACGCGTTATTTTATTAGGGTAAGCCCCCCTCATTCTTGTCGATTTTGCATCGAAAAATTCCCGAATTACCCCAAGGTACCCCGGTGAACTCAGCGGAGTCTTTCAAACACCAGCTTCCACATTTGGCCAGCTGCGTAGGATCTACGTGGAACCACCACGTTCAATGGGGCCGGACCACTGGCATCCTGGATATTCTTTCGCGTAACCTCCTACCAGTTTTTACTGGATATGCGGCAATTTTTTCTTACATGTCCGAGCAGTCCACTCTCTCCCTAGTTTCCAATATATGAAGAAGCACCGGCGTTCACCGCAGATCTAGGTGCTTCAATAGCCCCAATCGAGCTATAATCATTTGCGAGACAAATGGTACAACTGATTCATCCTCGACATCAATCAATCACTTGGACCTATCGACACCAATCCCTCCGACACTCTCGGTGACATCCTGCCTCTCCGTCCACCACTCCAAATGAAGCCACGTCAAATCACGAAATTTCCTGATGAATCCCAACAGGCACCCAACACCAGACCTCTTCAAATGACGCTGCAAACCACAGGTTGAAAGATCAACCCCACGATGTTGCTTACCGAAGTTTGTAGTAAGTGCGCAAGATCAGCATCATCGTCTGAAGATCCAATCATGGACAACTAAATACGATGCGAACACACGTCAACCCGTCAACTCGTGGTACGACGGATAACCCGTGAGTTGTCTCACCGTAAACCTGGAATTTTTCTTTTTAAAGGTGAGCCCCACGAATACAACTTCTCTTCATCGCGAGAGTGGTGCGGCAGTAGAACTGGTGTGTGTACCAGGCCAAAGAAGAAATGGCGTAAAAGCCGCACCTCATCGACGTTGGTGCTAACACTTGTTTCTGGTTTACTTTCAGAAAGAAACGGAACATTGAAGAACAACGTCCAAACTGTTATAGATGCCCAGTGACGAATGAAATGATGGTACATATACTGCTAATATTCTTTCCTTAAAAGCGTTTGTGGCAAGAGAAATGGAATTAATAAGTAGTGCGAGCTGGTGTAGCACAGTGATCCATAGTTGTCCTAGTTGGTCACTGCGAGTTAACAATATCCTATGAATTGCTGCCTTTTAGTAAACACGTTGGTCGATTTAGCGAAGTCTTTTGAACTAAGTAAGCGAATGACACTACGGCCGATATAGATTCGATGCTATTGTTTACAGATGGACATAACGTCCGGCCTCGATGATCGTTTGTAGTAAGGTACTGATAGGATATGGATAAGCCCGACTGAATCGTGAGATCCAGCAGGTATATATACACACCCAAAACAAACAGAAATTTACCAGCAGTTGGTGGGAATCATTAGCCGCCAAGTGAATAATAGATTGGAGTTAAGGGGACAGTAAACTTTTCTTCTCTCAAGACTATCTACGAATCAGATAATTACTGGGAAGAGGACGCGGGTGAACGCCTAAAGTGAGGCGAACGGAGTGGTAGTCAAGACTACTGTCCCACGAAAGCGCGACTGGAGTTCTAACGTTGACAGCGGCAAAGATATACACTGCTGACGGGCTCTAACGGAAGCGAAGTTCTAATACACTGATCCTCTTCAAGGGAGCCGATTAGGAAGGCCATGAGAGTGAGATCGCTTGGATCGATCTTGGGCAGCTTCTCATTTTATATGAACAGTAAAATCCCTACCATTTATGAGCAATCTAGAAGGAAAAGTTTGAATCCCGCACATGGAACGGCGTAGTTTGATGCTGCAAAGCGTCGCTCTGGAAATTGGAATGCTTCGGGCTTTTCTTGCGGAATATAGGATTTTGCTTAGTCGTTACGTGTCCCGATGACAGCGTCATATCCTCAAAGGAGGACCTATTGACGATCACTGTTGATACTGGTTCACACCGCATTACTGAGTGCGACTGTTCGACACAGCGATGAGGGTCGAGTCATCACGTGAGTCCACAGGTGGACCATGCGTGGCTGCGCTTACGTGAAGACGAATGTGAATGGCTATCTGACAACATGAACGAAACGGAGTAACAAGCTGTGCCTGTTTTAAGTGACTGGATGAAGACGCACAATATGCATACAAAGTTGGGGAACTAACACGGATTACAGGTTGGCGACGGACAACGCCCGGTCGTAATGCCTGACAGGTTGAACGGGACAAAGGAAACCAGTAAAAATGTCGGCAGTGAATGAAACGACTGACATAGAAAGAGGCTTAACCTACTTAAATTTACTGCCTGATCATTCAAAACTACCGCAAGCCTACCTAATTGGCACCACTGCATACCAAAGATATGGAGTCACATTAATTCATGTACCAAGTTGTGATGAATGTCTTTGAACATATACCTTTACGTCAATTATTGAGGTTAATATTGTACATTTTTTGATACGGTGCGCAATTCTAACACAAGCTTTGTAGTGAAACAGATGGAAGTTATCCGTAGGAAGTGAAATCTGCCGTTAGACAGCGATGGGATGAGAAATCATTGAATACCGGGCGACATTTCCGTGGTATCGCCCAGCAATTTTAAAATCATCGATCTCCATAACATAGACCATCAGGAACGTTGAAAACACTTGTTTTAGCCAACCGTAAATCGGTTTGTAATTCACTTGGCGCCGAGATCGAAAGTAGCGATTGTAACACTATAGAAACTGTTGCGCATGCAATTCAAACTTTTCGCTGATGTTTTCTCCCTTGTTATCTATTTCAGGTCGCCCATCTACGTATCACTTGGCTTGTTCCACACGACATGAACGTCCCTAGAAGTGTGACATTCGATTCCCTCTGGACTTACTTGTTCGGAAGGATTAAAAAACCCGTTGTTGTCGGGACGGTGATTTTTGTGTTGCCATTGGCGTTGTGCAGATCACCGCCTCTTCTCTGTATCGCCAATACACTGGGTGTGATTGTTCGTTACGTCTTTTCTCTAGTTTTAGCTTGCATCGGGACTGTCTGTGATCGCTGTCCTGTGTGTACACTTGTCGTCCATTCACAATTGGTGACAGCGGTGGGATGTGAACTCACACTCTTTTGGACGGGAGCATACGATTATGCGTTGACTACAGATATCTGAATGCTATAACAACAAGAGATTCATTTCCTCTGCCACGAATAGATAGCACACTCGATGCCTTGCATGACGCAAAGTGGTTCTCCACGCTTGATCTAGCTTCGCGGTGCTGGCAGTTTGAAGTACGCCCCGCAGATCGTCAAAAGACGGCATTCGTCATCTCATTCGGGTTGTGTGAATTCGAAACAATGCCGTTCGGCCTAGCTAACGCGTCCGCTACTTTTCAGCGACTAATGCAGACAGTGTTGCAAGATTTAGTACGAAACCGATGTTTAATCTACCTCCACGATATTATTGTTCACGCTCCCACAAGAGAAGAACACAATTCCAGGCTGAAGAATGTATTCGAACGTCTCGGAACGGCGGGCCTGAAACTGAAGCCTACAGAATGCGTGCTCTTAAAGTAAGAAGTATCATTCTTAGAACATCTAGTCACAACCGCAGGAGTAAAAACCGATGGCACAAAGGTGAAACAAGTCGTTGATTGGCCAGTAACATGGTTATTACGCGATGTACGCAGTTTTATGGGACTGGCTTCGTATTATTGGAAATTTGTTCCATATTTTGCGGAGATAGCCTATCCGTTGCACCAAATTACGGAGAGAGGCAAGAAATTCGTATGGTCTACTGAATGTCACGCAGCGTTTAACACTGTTAAAGATAAGCTCAGCTTTCCTCCCATTCTCGCATTCCCCGATTTCTTGCCATCAGCCGGTCCCTTCATGCTAGACACTGACGCCAGTGACTTAGCTAGCGGTGCTCTACTGTCCCAGAAGTCGGCCAATGGGGAAGTCGTGATTGCCTATGCAAGTCGTCACTCGATATGCGAGAAAGATGTTATTGCACCACGCGCCGTTAAATGTTAGCTTTAGTGTATTTCGTTAAACACTTCCGCTCTTACTTGCTCGGGAAACCCTTCAACGTCCTGTTACACGATGGTAGGTGTTGTGGCCGTATAAATGTGCTATGCTGTAAATAATTCTTTCACGTGTGATTAATATTCGACTGATATTATACTATATTCCAATTTCGGTTTTGGATGATTTACAGAGCTTTAAATACGTCTTTGAGGGTCGCTAATTTGTTAGCTTTAGCGAGTTCAAAAGTTGCTTAGATAGGTACAGGGAGGATTACAGTGTGCTGTGCGTGCTTGGTTCAAGCAATAAATCAGGCAGTGGACGCCTAAAATATGATCATTTGAGTGTGATTGTCGTTGAGCTCACGTGGTAGATGGCGCTCAGCTGTATAGAATACAAACGACGTAAGAGCGAATGCCGTGGACTACGACGTGTGTAGTGAGTTAAGTTCACATACTTCCCATTGCACAATTTACGCGATACATGCTGCCATTTACGCCTTTACGTGTTTAGGAGAAATACCGGGTTGGTCGTTAGCTCCTTCACACTGGAGTACAGCCATGACATGACTGCCTTACTGTACGATGGAAATCCGAGGATTCGTCGGCTCACAGAAAGTGGGGTGAACGACTCGAGACAACTCTTCGAATACAAGAAGCCAGTTGCTGAGTTGAAGCGGTATTCTGCGGATGTTTATGGCGAATTTATAACTACCATAGATAGTTGGAACATCCGTCATCGATTGAAACCCTCAGTGATGAGTAAGTGGGTTAGTGTACACTAATGTAGCAGAAAATCTGTCACAAATTCTGGATCATATAGAGGAAAACGGCGTCTTGCGTGTCATCAGAGACGACTACAATAGGTACACGCACATATGTTTTGCACGCAGAGAGCAAGTGCAGTCATTCAGACGGTTCTCTGATGCGCTAAACGTCGATGGCACTCATGGGACTAACCACTACAATTAGGTCCTCTATCACCTCACATTCGCCGCTGCAGCCTGAAGCTGTATCAGTTCCTGGTTACATACGGCATGGGTCATGGACGACCTGTAATGTGCGCATCCCTGCGTCATTTGTACGTAACATTCCGGGAGGTGATGGGGGAACACATGCGTGTCAGATCTTTTGTGATGGATAAAATAGCGGCCCAAATGCGAGAAGCACGAGTGGTCTTTGGGTGTGGCATAATGTTATTTTACTTCCATGTTCGGGGTGCTGTGAGGAGACATTTAAGTTGACGTAATAAACCTTATAATCACCATTCAGACGAATTCCTTCGGAAGCCGGTATTTGTTTGATTGCATGGCTACTTGCAGTAACTCTGAAGAGTGAGCGATCACCTTCGTCTATTCATTTCGAATGTTCAATCGGGATGTTGTAATAAACCGGCGAACAGACACCAGTTTTATGAACTACCTGTTGTGCAATTGGCTATATGTAAAGCCGAAGTGGGCCATCCATACACAGTCGGATGTTGTTCCTTTCAGAAATCAAACTCCGGGAGGTGGTCTGCGTAGACGTGTACGTTAAGAATACACTCTCTCGGCTGACAACGTTCGCCAGTCAGTTGGTGTTGAAGCATCTCAAGGGGCGTGCTCTTCTGCTGCACTTCAAACGGTTGAACGAGTTCAAGGTAATCGTACTTTGTGTAACATCAACTGGTAGCTTCGAGTAATTCACAATGACACACAGTATACATTGGACATCAGTGACAGCACGTGGGAGTGCAATTTCTGTAAGTCCATGTGGTTACCATGTATTCATATGCTATCTGTATTCAAAAAGCACTTCTATCCATACAGTACGTTGTTGTTAACTATGGCCGCATTTTCTCTAGGCCGCTTCCCAATCCATTGACGATGACTTGCCGAATACGATCTACCCAGAAGCAGTATGTTCCTCCGAGAAGTCACGGTCGCCGGCAGTGATGGATTTCTATTGGTTTACAAAGTGTTGCATCATGGGTTAGCCAAGCTGCACGATGTGACTCCAAGGACAGGAAGCCGCGTTTTCAGGTCTGTCATAGCTTTCACGCATCAGTCTATTGAGAAAGCTAAGGCGGCTTTACCACACACAGGATTCCCCCTTCTTCCATCCTGGAATGCAGAACAGCCAAAGTTGGAGGAGAAGGTTCACATGGGGGTGCCCTGTGGATATTGTGGTAACTCCGCTAATACGAACGGTTATCGTCGCAATAAGGACCAGCTCTTTTTCCGGATATCTTTCAGCAGACAATGAATAACATTGTAAAGTATATGGATGGTGTTGAAGTTTATCAGGATGATGTCATCGTAAATGCTCCAGACAAGTTGACCCATGATTCTCTTTCTTCGAAACTATTCCAACAGTATTTTGACAAAAACATTGATGTCAGTCCGAACAAATGTGCTTTCACTGTAAGCGGTTCCAAGTGTCTCAGTTACTTAGGTGACGGTAACAGATTCTAACCTGATGCTAAAATCCCAGACACATTAGTTAATGCATCTTCACCCACAAACCTATCCGAGTTGTGTTCTTCGCGAGGTGCTTTGCAGTACAAGTCTCGTTTCATTCCAGATTTCTCTCATCATGTTGAATGTACATTCCAGTTGCTTTTTGAGAAGCGGTTCATGTGGACTTCAACTCATGAACGGTATGTAGTTCATTGCTAAACTTTTGTCATATGATGCTGCACTTCGTTCATTTTCTTTTAAAATTATGCCTGTGTTGATTACTGATGCTCCTCCAGTTGGAATCGGAGCTGTGCATGAACAGGACAACAAACCAGTTGTGTGTATATCACGCCGACTTGATCCAGCAGAAATGGGTCATGCACAGACATACCATGGAGTTCTGGCGGTATACTGGGCGGCAAATCGGCTTCACAAGTATCTGTTCGGGATACCATTCAAAATTGTGTCGGATCATGAAACATTGAAGTTCATCTATAATCCTGACAAGTCAATGGCACGTTCATCTGCAGCCATGGTTCAACGATGGAGCATAGCACTCAGTGCATATGTCTATACTATAGTGCACAAATCAGCCAACCAAATCAAACGTGGATTACTCGTCACGTGTTCCATATACACCTGAGCAAACTCCTAATAAGGATTGTCTTCTAATTCAACCTCTGACGGTTGGCCGAGGAGAATTACTTCGCGAAACTCAACGTAACTTTTCACCTACCCTCAGTGCGCTACGACATGGTTGGATCCCAGAGGGAAATTTTCTATATTTTATAGGCGTCGAGAGGAATTACCACTCACTCCAGATAGATTATTGTGCTTGAATGACAGAATTGTTATTCCTCCAACTCTTCGTAGAGATGTTCTGGACGATCAACATGCTGGACATCTTTGAGTTGGAAAGATGAAGTCTCTGGCCAGATTAACGTGCTGGTGACTAGAGATTGACGCTGATATTTGTCGTTTGGTTGAAAGTTGTTCATCTTGCCATCACAAATTCCACAATTCGCCGTCTAAGTGGACTCCATGGCCTATGTCAACTGAGGCCTGGCAACGGGTTCATGCGGATTACTGTTGTCGACAAGTATTTACAAGTATTATGCGCTAGTAGTGATTGATTACTATTCGAAGTGGCCGGAAGTGGCATTCACAACAACGCCCACTACAGAATTCACTATGTACGCACTCATAAGAATGTTCAGCAGAAAAGGTATCTCTCTTGTTTTAGTGACTGACAATGGTACCCATTCGCTGCCAACCTGCTGACTACTGGGCTCAACAGCATTGGATGCAATCATCTGTTTACTTCTGCTTGACATCCCTGCCCTAATTGTCAGGCTGAAAACTTTGTTAAAACATTCAAAAGTGCTATAGCCTCTCTTCGGTGTGCTACATTCAGAGGCCTTGAAAAAGGTGATGACAACTTCTTGCTACAATATCGCAATGTCTGCCATGCCACTACCCATGGAATCCCCGCCAGACTTTTCAAATGACGGTTTCGAGGTCAAACTTCATGTGTATTCAATCCTCTGAAGTTACCTTTCATCGTGGTAATGACTTGAGACCGTCGTCTGGTTTACTTCTAAAACATTTTGGTAAAGGCCTATACCGAATTCTAGATGTTGATGATTTATCCGTACATAATCGACATGTGGATCAGATACGCTTTGAGGATACAAGTCAGTTCGTTCCAGATTCTGGTGTGACTTCAGATAATTATGATTTTGCTCTAGATTCGAATTCGAACCAAATAATTACAAGAACCATTCGTAGGTCTTCAAGACTGCAAATGAAACCCAGAGAAGATTTCAAGCACCCGCAGTCCCACTCAACGTATGGTGGATATGATGAATATCATTGAACATATACTTTTACGTCAATTATTGAGGTTCAGTTTGGACACCTTTTGATATAGCGCGTAATTCTAATACAAGCGTTCGATTGTCATTCATTCGTTGTGTTTTGCTCAATTCGGATATACAGGATACAGGTCTCGCATAAGTTTTGTCTATTCACGAATTATGAATGCATTCACAATACCGCATCGTCTGCATCTATCAGAATAAGTATCAGGGCGCGACTAAAGACTGTAAGATAAAATTTCACGGGTGTTACCACATTGGCACTTCAGTTGCTCTGATGATCTTGGACGGCTACATAAACCACGGATGTTCGTCAACAAAATGCCAACTCCAAGTTGCAGAGCTCTGATGTAGAGGCGAAGGGTGATCCTGTAACCAGCTGTGCGAGGTATCGCCGTTGGGGAAGCCACATGCGGACACCATCGTGTGTGTTGTAGGAGGCCTCATGCCATGTTAGGTTTGCTTCTTCATTGCGCACGATAATCGTCTCGACTGCGGACATTGATGTGATGGATGTTGTGTTTACTGGTGTTGTAGAACGACGCTGGAAAACGAGTACTGTATTGACAGTCGCAAGCGCGAAAGTGAACAAGCATGTGAATGAACCAACGCGCAAGCAAGGGCCTTCCGGCCGCGGTGTACAATTGGTGGTTACACAACAGCGTATGACAAAGCAACCAATCACGTTTATGATTCTGCAAGTGTCAACACATGTCAATCGATCAGTTTGGTCGGGCGGAACAAAGCCGGTGGTAATGAATGTGAAACGGTTCGCCCGCCATTTTACTTCCCTCCGTTAAAAATGGGTTAATATACATAAGACTTTCGACTGGGTCTAACGGACAACCGTCGGACTGGTGTCCGTGTACGTTTCGAGTGTCTACACTCAAAGTTATCTATAGTTTCTCGTGCTACATCTCTTACCGGAGTTTCCAGCTCAGGTGTTGGCAATTCAAATGTGTCCAGCAGTATATCCAGCGGTAGTTGATTTGGTTTTTTCGTACACTCGTGTTGAATGTGGTTCACATGGCGAGCGTTCGTTCCAGATTGGTTTCGAACTTGATACATGACAGAACTGATGCGTCTCATAACTCTACCCGGAATCCAGGATCTCTGGTGGGGGCTTGCGTTCATAATGTATATTAAATCCCCTGGTTTAAAGACAAGTTCATTTTGTGAACGATGACTGTTTTTTACCACCGTCCTGACTACACCTTTTGGCGTTTGGTTTTAATGGCAACATCAAATATGGGGGTGTTCTAATTCGTCTACCCAAGAAGGCTTCTGCTGGTGATTTCCCTTACGGACCGGAGACGTTAGGAGTTGATCTATAAGTGCACAAGAAAGTATTTAACATGTCCGGGACAGTTCCTTTCCCTTGCAGTTTCTGAAGAGCTCTTTCGAACGTGTCCGCGAACCGCTTTACCTGTCCAGTGGATTGTAGATGATGTAAGGTGTGTGTATCAAATGTGTTCCCATTGCTTTGCTAAAGGTGACAAATGCCATGGAGTTGTTAGTGTCGACTGGACCCTGTGAATTACCCTACAGACCACCTAACGCTACTAAGGACGACTTGAAAAACCTTATTAACGAACTGAACTATGTATTGCAGTACAAAATAATTGGTGGAGACTTCAACATGCTCAATATCTCCTGGACCTCTTTCACTGCCCCCGCAAGTCAAGCTGAGTTCCTTGCATGTGTCCAAGTAAACGGATGGCGGCAACATGTTTTAGCGCCTACTAGACTAGACCACACTTTAGACCTCATCTTTACCACAGGCAACTCTTCTGCCACTGTATCCGTTTTGGAACAATTTCCAGGAAGTGATCATAACATAGTGAACTTAATGTTCCACCTAAAAGCTGTTAAAGAGTCGACCGTCATACACTACCGTCAAACTAAATTTTTCCACTGGAACGTGTTCGCCACATTGCCGAGTTCTCTGGAATGGAACACATTTTATCTTACCTCCGATCCTAGTTTTACAACCGAGGCATTTAAAGAACACCTCAGGTATTGCATGGATATCTTAGCCCCGCAAAACTCAAAACACCGTAATATGTACCGTAACGGCATACGTCTCACTCCAAAGGAGAAAGGCAAGCTGAAAAGTTTTAAATCACGGTGCCGGAAAACATGTGACTTCTCTCTCATCATACAAATGCATAAAATGTTCAATGCAATTGAATATATAGAATCAAAATTCTCCACATAAGTGAAGAAGAACGTGCGCTTAACAGCACAGCTAAGAACTCGTAGTTGATGCAGTTGATGAGACGCAGGAATAATG
Organism: Paragonimus westermani; assembly: GCA_008508345.1. Classification (NCBI taxonomy): domain Eukaryota; kingdom Metazoa; phylum Platyhelminthes; class Trematoda; order Plagiorchiida; family Troglotrematidae; genus Paragonimus; species Paragonimus westermani. The sequence goes on along the minus strand of QNGE01001923.1, from coordinate 748 downwards.
GGAGAGACCCTGCCATCTCAGTAATGACACTGCAGGACAAAACCACTGTAGATGATCCTGTACCAGTCTCTGAGGTTTTTAATTCATATTTTGCTGCTTCCTTCAGCATCGAAGGACACATACTGCCCCGACCTCTTCCTTTAAGTACAAGTACGTTTCTAAGCCATATCCCTGTTGATGCAGGGCTCATACACTCTCAGTTAGCTATTATCAAACCTTCTCACCTACCTGGTCCTGGTGGCATTCACTCTGTTGCTCTAAAATACTGAGGGGAAGATATCCCTCCACTCCTGCTTAATATTTATGCACTTCCTCTAACATCAGGTTCCTTCCCTCTTCAGTGGAAAAATTCTACAATTAAGCCCCGCTATAAAAGTGGCTCGTGACGTGAAGTCAGCAATTATCGTCCCATTACCATACATCAATTTGTTATAAGATGTTGGAAAAGATAAAAATGCCACATGGTCGAATTCTTATTATCACGAAATCTTATAAACCACTCCCAGCATGGGTTTCTCAACAAGCGTTCTTGCATGACATGCCAGCCAGAATTTCTTGACCACGTGATAAAATCTACTGACGCCCTGAGGCGATTATCATTATACTGTTGGACGTGACGAAGGCTTTCGATCGTGTGCCTTATAAGCGTCTCCTTCTCAAAATGGCATCCTTCGGTATACGTGATCCATTACTTAGCTGGTTTCCGCCATACCTTACAGGCCGCACACAAACAGTGAAAATAGGAGAC